>JAYJLV010116811.1:0-10866 GCA_036873485.1 Torymus texanus | reverse complement strand
GTCTAAGTTGGAACTGCAGTATCACAAAGTGAAGCATATAGTTTTACGATACTTCTGGCTTTGTATATTGCCAATTTAGAGTTGTAATAAAACGAATTTGTGAATGTATAATTTCAATTACTTTTGGACATCCAGAAATAGTGTGGACAATATCTGTGTAGACAAGTAAGAATCGGTGATATTGCGGTCATTCCGCCCTGGTCTGATAAAATTCTGATGCCACCTTCGCTAATAAAAGCCTGCTAGAGTGTCACGTAGTAAGACTAGATGTCTCATTGTGACTATCATGATTTTATCCGATTGCTGGAACTTGCTGTTGATGACTTTCTACATGTGATAGAATATCTTTGGGAGAGCTGTCCTCTTGGTTTAAGTTGAGCTCTAGTAATACGATGATAAAGGGGGCTAAATTGGTTCGTTAATAAAGTTAATAGTGAATAAATTAGATTCGCGGGTAGACTTAGAAATTCTTTAGACTCTGTGTTCGCACGGCTTAACCCTATATTATAAAGACTGACTATAAACTGCACACACCCGCTCAGTTATACATTCACAAAAAAGCAACAATTATCATGAAAGTTAAAATTTATTTCCTCATTAGTCTTCAAAATGTTATTTATAATAGTAGCAAACAACAATTTGAAATTTATAAGAAAAAAAAAATAATATAAGGTTTCTTCATATTAATTTCATCTGCTGTCGAACAGCCGCGGGGTTATCATTAAAAAAACAAAGCGACCGAAAAAGAGCATTTCATCTGTGTCGCGACGCACTACTATGCAAGGATCATGCGAAGTCCGGCCTGCAAATAAAGGGATCAGTCAGAGAAAAAAAGAGGAAGAGAACGAACACAAGGAGAAAAAACAAAAACCGTGAAAGTGTGGACCTCGGCTATTTTTTAGCGCTGGTGCAGCCTGACTGTAGCTTTGGAAACGTTCGCGACAGCGAAAAAAAATAAAAAATGTACGTGAACGCAAATCACCACCCAGCGGAGAGAAAGAGAGAGAGAGAGAGAGGAGGAAAGCGAGAGAATAGCGAACGAGAAAGAGAGTCAGAGAGAAGAAAGGTGCGAACGCGGGAACGTGCGGATAGCGAAAAAACGGGCGCGGGAGCTAGGGTAAGAGCACAAATCAAAGCAACCGCGCCGCAACGTCAAAGCCCGACGATAAATTTGACAATTAATACAAGGTAAATTTCGCGAGAATCCGGCATGGGCTATGCGTATGCAGCACAGAAGTGGGACACACACATTTGTCAGAGCTTGCGCGTGCAGCCGCTGTGCCGGCGTAGCACTTCAGATGCGGAATATTTTCCATCTCCCTCTCTCGGGCCCGTCGTAAAAATCGATCGGCCGATCCCTGTATATATAGCGAAAACGCTCGATGGAGATGTCGCGAGCACGGACTAAGCGGATTTCGCGCCTCTTTTCACGCGTCGCGGATCATCCAATTCTATGGCGATTTGTCGTTTAGCCGGCGAATTTTTCTGCCGCGTTGGATTGTCTGTGCGATACGGAGATTCAAGGCGCCTACGCGATCAAAGAAGAGAAGTATAAACGAATCTTTTTAGGAAATAGAGGGAAAGAGGAGGATAACAAGAGAGAGAAAGAGAGAGAATCAAAGCATGTTTTTTATACCCGAAGCACTCTCGTTCGATTCGTAAGCTTTGCGGTGGTGCTGAAGCGCTTAAATCTGTATGAGTATTGTCGTGCTAGTTTTATTCTACAAATTGGTTATTTTGAATTCAGCTTGTAGTACCGATTAGTTAGGTATTAGAAATATCACGCGAAGGGTAATTTTTGCGATGGAAAGGAAAATATCTGTTTAAGTTTTCTGACAGTTTCTATGTGTTCTGTTTATTTCTACAATTTCATTTTAATGCAATAGAGATGCGAGATAGCAGAATCGAGAAGTATTACAAAGAATGGCAAAGAGTAATAAAGAACAGGTAAAATCATTTTGTACTCTATGATATTATCAATTGAAAATTTATGTCGATAACGTGTGTGTGTGTATGTGTGTGTGGGAAAACCGTACATTATTAAGAAACTCTGATCAATCCTGTTGTCATAAAAGCTTTACATTATAGACTATTATTTATATATTGTGCACAATCACGTTGATAGTATAGTTTCACTATAATTAAATTAAATTTCGTAAAAATTTACGATTTTGAGAATAATTAATATTTCGAGAATATGAAATAGAGGTAAACACAAAAAAATTAAAAAACGATATAACTAGCGTATGTGTGTGTGTGTGTACATTTATGTAATGTAATTTGTCAAGAGAACATATAAATCCAACAAAGTCTTTGACATTCTATCTGTAGTAACTTTTTCTATAAAATTACATAAATGTTTTAAATATACTAAAATTAGTCTTAATTAGTAAAATTGTTTATTTGAGCTACGATGGCTTTATGTATTTTCAAATTTTATATTTTTGTTTATAGAATTCTTTTTACAAATCATAACATTTCATACAATTTTCATCTTAATAAATTAATATTTTTAAATTTTTTAGAAAAACGTTTGGTGTCATAAATACCATTGAATAACTATTGATAGCAAAAAGCAAAAATTAAAATTATTAATCTTAGATGCAGGGAATCTGCGCAATATCCCAAACAATGTCAAATTGAAAAAATTAACATTCTATCTATTATGAAATAAAACTCAATCTATGTTTCATTGATTAATTATTTATAAGTAATTATTTAAATCCATGAATCTTTTTTAATTTATTGCGAAATAATTAACAGGTTAATATTCCGTGAAGCATTTTTTTATGAAATTTAAAATTACCTAATAATATAAAAAATAGGCTCATCCGTGACAATACATTCAGAAACACTACATTTTGCGTTTTGGAAATTGTCATTATCACAAAACATTCCCCGTAGTAAAATAAATTATTTGATAATATTAAACTCTTACTTCTATTTTTTTTTTATAATATAAATCATCCACAAGTATCTCATTTAAAGTGAAATTCCTAATAATTAATATTCTTCCTTTACAAAGAACCATTAAATTTTGCGTGGGGAAGCTCAAGCTATGTAGAATCATTTTACCGCAAGTCACGTAGAATCTTGATTAAAAATACGAGAAATTAAAATTCATAGCTTACATAAAAAAGTAATCCAACCCTATAAAACCGATGAATGTTTCCCACACTAATCTAGGATTCCCATGCACGAGTGATTTCACGTTATATATTTTAAATTATCATTCGTACAAAATATAACTTCTCTAAAATAAAAACAAATGTCATTTTTCATTTATACTATATATTTAGCTATTATGTATTATATATTTACCTATCATATTAATTTTCACCATAAAAATTAAATATTATTAACAAATAAATTTTTTATAAAAAAAATAAGATACTAACAACCACTACTAAGATACCAATGCTAGATTTAAAAACAATATACATAAATATAAAAAGTTTTGGTTAATAACTTGTTCTATATAGGCTTAACATTTTTTTCAATTTTTATACCTCATACATATGTACACTAGCATAAGTTTAAATATTTAAAAAAAATTTTTTGAGACTAGTTAGTGTAAAAAAAGAATTTCCTCATCCCTAAAAGAGTGGAAAAGGAATTTTTTCTCTCGCTGCGAAAAAACGCGACAAAAGCAGCTGCGCCGTTGTACACGGCGGAAAGAGAAAAGGGAGAGAGACTTCCTTCGATTAATCTTCCCACAGAGCCCAGCCCGCACGGGGCACTCTGCCAAAAAGCGGCGGCGGCGCGCTGGACGTTAAGAATATTACGTCTTATTAGCCTGAGTTATGCCGGTCGCATTAGTCGACGCGGGAGCGCGGCGTGAAACCGCACGTGCACAGAATTCGCGGGAGGCTTCTTCACTTTTTCTGCGAGCCCAACAAAGAAACGAGTACACCAAAATAGTATATATATCTTAAATAGAAGAAAGCAAGATGAAGAATACGGAATGGAAAACGCGCAAATTATCTAAGAATAGAAATGTTTTGTTAGAGGCGTCGTCTTTGGGAATGTATTCTATCATACAAGTTATTTGACGCTAGTAAAGCCTTCAGTTGTGCTTTAAGAATATTCAGTACGAAATTAGATGGCCATTCGTTTTCCATTATAATTGTTTCTATATGAGCGCGCCCTGAAACTGAAGTAACTTTATTATGTCTGCCTTTTTTAGAGGTATCTTTGAAGCTGAAATAATAAAATAATTGTATGAAAGTTATTACACAATAGTTATATCTTGTTAATGCATATTTTATTATGATACGCATTCCAAACATAATCTTTTCATATATATATTTTGAGTTTCGTAATGTACAATATACATGGTCCGATTCCGTAAATGGATGTATTGATCATTTTACTATAAGCATAAGTACTTTCCAAATGAAAATAACACTGATTCTACTGAAATTCTGTAACATATTTTTGCATGTAGAAATACGAAGAAAACAGAAGTTTACAAAAACAGATGAATCTATTTTGAAGATAAAAAATGCATAAAGATATATACTTTTCATTGTTCAACTTCAAACTAGGATAATTATAACGAGAATGATTCCTTTTGAATTCGATAACACAAAAATTGCAGCTTTACTTCTCAAATTTTATTTTTCACTTTAATGTTTCATATTGGACATTTTTTAAATAAACGATTTGTTTGAATTATATGCTTTTTTAAACATTTTTCCAAGTGTTAAAAATATCTATAACTAGAGATTTTAAAATAATAGAGTTTCTAATACAGATGTCTTGATATTTTGGCATCCCATAACAAATCTTAGAGTACTTGCAACATCTGTGACATCAAAGATAGTATTCTCGTAGTAAAATTCTCTTGTAAAAGTAATGTCCACTCACAAAAAATTAACAGTGATTGATATAGAATTTAGTGAATTATGCAATTACATAATACATATAGCTACCGTAAATACATTTATTATAAAAATGAAATAAAGTAAAAGCATTTTAAAAATTTTAATGTATCATAAATTTATCTTTTACGTAAAAGAAGAAAAAGTAAATGTTTAAAAACTATATGTCATATAAATATATATATATATATATATATATATACCATCATCGTATACTAATAATGCAAGATAAGAAAAATCACAATCGAAAGATATTGTAAAACCATCATTCAAAAAAGAAAGTAGGCAAAAAAGACGCTTGGGAGAAACATACGAAAAGATAGAGGATAGAATGGAGGAAGGATAAAGTAGGCAGCTTCCCGGGGCCGAATATTACCGACAAGACGAATGCCTGCAATAAAGTAAACTGCACAATAGCGCGGTACCGAGGGCGCCCGGTCCACGGAGACTCGAAAGCACTCACGCGCGCCTCGCATGAAGAGAATAAGAAGAAGGAGGCGAGAAGAGTACCAGCGGAGGGAGAAGGAGAAGGAGGGGCCGAAGCAAGAATGAGAACGGCTTTGAAGGCAATTTGAAAAGCTTTGGGCCCAAAAAAGTGCACTTCACCGTTCGCATGCTCTCATTCTCTTCTATCTTTTTCCCCTCTCTTCATCCTCCTTTCTCGCATTCTCGGAATGTCTAAGAAACCGGCCGTACCTAAACCGAATCTCACTCGCGTCGAGCCCGTATTTTCCGTGAGAACCGCAAATTCTCCGCTTTTTCAAAAGAGTTTTCCTGTCCACCCGCACTCTTGCACCTTCTACATAATCGGCTTTTGTTGGTCCTTCTTTTTGCCTGCCTCTACCTTTCCATGGTCTAGTTTTTTCCGCAACGATTGCTTATATTTTATGTGATGGATAAAATGAGTCATTGAAAGCCTATTGCGAAATTTCAAGAAAGATGCAACTATGTAAATTATTCATACTTCGTAATTGCTAATTAAAGTATACTTTAACAAAGATTATGCAAGTTGGAATTAGGTATTTTTCGGCTGCTTTTATTAAAAGAAGTTTACAAAAACAGATGAATTTCAAATTATAGTTTCTGATTATAAAAGTACATCTTCCAAAAATAATTTATGAACTAAAAGTTAAATATTAATCTTTCATTGACAAATTTGAGCCTTAGTTGATTGAATATAGTTCGCATAAAATCAGCTATTACAACATTGACAAAAGAAAAATATAATTCAAATATTTATTCAATAATAATTTTAAAATGAAAGTATAATTATATTTTTTCTCGTGTTGGAACACATTATACAATGCGTGGAGAGGTATTTGAGATAGCCGGTAAGAGAACGCATCACATAGACTTCATCATTGACCACCTCAAATTTTCTCTCATCATCGTCGTTCTTATCATTACTGCTTTCGTCGCTATCATCATGAACTCCATCATTATCACTATCTTCATTATAGTCATTTTTATCTTCTATCGTAACTATATCTTCATCTGATTCATTTTCAATTCTAAAGGACAAAATAGAAACGTGACGACATTATAAACGATAATACACTTTTTTATAAAGATTTAACTACTTAAAGGGCGTTTTTTTACCTGTATATTTCTCCAGCGCGGATGAGATCTTTGGTGTAACCATAATCAAATCTTCTAAATATTTTAGGTGCCAAAAAATACCGCAACCTTGTTTTGGCGGTGTAAAATTACACGTTCCGCTCTTGATATAATTTGTCAATTCCCATGGATATATAATCTACCATAGCCTCTTCTATGGTATGCATACTTGTCTGCATAGAAACTTGTATGGTATCAATAACCTGAGGGTCATTATTTTTTTAGTCACTTATATATTGTTACTTTTTCTAATTGCCCTCATAGCATTTGAATGTGGTAACAATATTTTTGGTCTCTTCATTTGATGCTTAGTGAATCTTTTAAAATTTTTGAGAACAAAATAGACACGAAACGCAAACTGTCCTATAAATCTCAGATCATTCGAACGGTCCGTTTCCGACGGTCGATAAAACAGTCATAGATTGAATTGACGATCGGTAAACCAGACGTCCGTTAACTACCGACAGCCAAAAATTAGTGGCGTTTTCTAAGAGAAAAAATTAGAATGTTTTTTTATACTGAACTTATAATTGCCACACTGCGAGGGTAATTTCAGTGTTTTTATTTTTTTAGCAATTTTTTCAAATGGCCTGAATCCTTTGCTTCATGTGCTGGCAATTGCTTACTTCTCGGCTTGACAACATATCTCCACATTCTCGCGTATCTGAATTTGTCAGGTATACTCAATAATGAGTATGAAGGAGGTATGAACTTTCCGTGCCGTCCTCGTTATCAGTATCGTTTTCATTTTCTTCAATAAATACATTATCCTCGTCTTCGTCTTCGTCTTTGTCACATTCATTTGCTATGCAGCTTTTACGGCATTCGTGGCCTACGTCATTCTTATTGCATTATTATCCCACATTGCCCCGTTGTGGGAACTGAAAAACGACCAGCAGAACGTACCCGCAGAGGCAAAATGCCGCGTTGCCAGTCGCTGGGACTGTTTTCCACCGATGTTGCTTCTACGTTGCGTGGAGGAAGGACACAGTCTAATCCCTCCACATCGACTCTTGAAAGCGTGTCTGGACGAGAGAAAGCCCGCCCAACTTAGTGAAAGCTTTACCACCCAGTTATAAATGTTATATATATATATATATATATAAATATTAAGAGAGCGCTCTCATATTAACTGCGATGAAGGAAGGAAGTGGGGATGGAGAAGCCAGGAGGGCTACCAAAAACGAGGCACGCCGATGTAATCAGATTTAGCGAACGCATTAAGGCATACGGGTGGTCGACGGGTACCTCCCTATGTGCCCGCGGGCCATCTCGTTCATCCGCAGGATTGGCGACGCTGCGCCGTCTAGCGGCAGAGCTGGAACTAAGCTACGGCTGGCGCGGTTTTGGCGCGAGATTTGAATTCCCTTAAGTACTGCATCGCGCAGAGGGGCTTTTTGTGTGTGTGTATATTATTAAATAATTATTACAATTAATTATTTATTAATTGTTTATCGGTGTATACATCAATCCAAAGGCGTTTATTTCGTAATCTTGCAGGTATAAGTCTAACTATATTTATATCATTGGATAGGTTTCGTCGAGACGCGTCGATTGCATATTAATATGTTGACCTAGTTGTTCTTGGAACGTCGAAAAATGGCGGGAAATGTCGATTTTTTGGGTGATTCGAAAAATCGAGTCAGAAAATTCATTACTGTCGCCGTAATTCAGTTGGTCTAGTATTGGGCACTACGTTCCAGCCAAACGACTTCGAGCAAGTGGGATGCGGTGACACCCTTCCTGGTAAGTTTTGGGCCTCCTGAGCTCGTTATGAACTTTTTGATATAATTGGGGCTATGGAGTAGTAAAGTAGCCCTGAAAGAACAGTGTCCATCGATTGCATCGAATTTATAATGTATTTTAGAATTTCATAGGGATTTTAAACGTAAGCACTAGGCGGTGGCCCATTTATGGGCCTCTGAAGCAAAAATGGTCCGAAAATTCAGGCATATCTTAACAGATTCTAAGACTGTATACCCAAAATTAGAGTCTCCTTCATTACTAGAGTAATCTACCGAAATTACGTTCTCGACACCGGAGAACGGCTAGTCGGAAAATTCTTTACTGCTTCGTAATTCAGTTGGTCTAGTATTAGGCTCTACGTGCCAGCTATGAATTTTTGGATATATACAGGGTTACATAATGGTAATGTAGGTCTAAAAGAAGAATTTCCTTCGGTTGTGCCGGCTCCATAGAGTATGCACAAGGGGAGTATTTTTAAGGTAGCCCATACTCCACCGCAATCGATACACTCATATAGATAGAAAATTTTTTAGGTGCCCCATACTCCACAACGTACGACACACCCGCACAAACAGGGTATTAAGGTGGGTGAAGATGCACCTGCTCATTTCAGTGAGAATAACACACAAAATCTACATGTTAGACAACAACCTTCTAAAAGTTACCAAAGTAGCCACCGCCATACAGTGCAGAGTAGACTCTAGGTGCGCGTAGTAAGTACTCTTTTTCTAATATCGTCATTTCCAACAGATTTTATAAGAGAGTCCGGTTTAAGAGGGCATTATCTAGAAATCTAGTTCAAAAAGACATTGTGTATCCGTACTTTTAGAAAAACAGACTGTTTCTAAAAGACAGAGTCAGTAAACCGTAAGGCGGTTCTAAAACTCAGGTTGAACTGCCACCACTCAATACACCGTCGACTACTCAGTCTAGGGCAGTGTCTACTACCTATCAATTCCAGAAGAAGAAGCGCCTGCCCGATTTGAACGTCCGCCATTGGAGATGACCGTTCAGAAGATTTTTGCTCGCCAGGCGCAACTTCCACCGCAACGGAAGGCCACACTTCTCACACTGACTAAGAGAAAGAGGACTTCTCCAAGGAAGCCCAGGGTAAAACGTCCTAAGCCGCAGATCATCAGCGACATTAGGATTACTCCGTCAGGGATCACAATCACGTCTATACCGTCCGTCAGTTAGCCAGTCCACCTTTAGGTCAGACATTAGAGCGCTCCTCGAGCCTCTACCCTTTTAGTGGGTCTCTTCCTATCGGAACTGACCCCGGAATTGACTCGAAAGAGTTCCTCTCTTTAGATGAACCAGTGTGCCTTCTGCACCGAGTTAGAATTACTCTTCGAAGTAGGATAGGTTTGCACAGCCGTACAAAGTATGTGTGGGGTTAGTGCCGTGACCTTCCATACCCAACGTATACGTCTATAGAAGCCTCGGCTTCAGAGCACCGATGTTGAAGGAGCGCTCGGCCCGACGATTGATGGCTGCTGCAAAAATTGTCTGGTTTCTTAGCATTTTTCCGAGTTTTCTCGTTTCTTAGCGCTTTTCCGACTTGTCTGGTTTCTTAACGTTTTTCCGACTTGTTACATTTCTTGGCGCTTTTCCGAATTGTCTTGTTTCATCTCCCAGCCGACGATATATTCTACTAATTTTACTATTTAAAATACTAAGCACACTATGAATAAAGCGAAAGAAAACGAAAATAGTTATCGGCATTAGACGTATAGTATATGGCTGATAACAGATAAAAAAAAGTAGATTTTTATTTTGGGTATTACTAAGCCGCCAAAACATTTAAGAAGTTTGGAAATACACCGATTCATTCTGCTATCTTTAGAGAATATGTAGACGTATTCAAAAAGACATTTACTCACTTGTACTTATAGAACTAGACTCTGATAAAGTAAGTCTCGTTTATCTCGTCAACACTTATATTTTGAATATAATGGTTACAGAGTACATTGATAAGAACAGTAATATGACCGCTACTGGGCAGTTCTCCCATACTATTCGTTAATGAAGTAAAAATATGCATCTGAACATCGTCATCTAAACGCATAAAACGACGAAAAACATCATGTCGACATCTTAATTACCTGTCTGGAATATCTAGACCTTACCTACACATAAGTTTCGACATTTGGTTGAGAATATCTAAGGAGCGGATCGTCACCTAAATTTTATTATTGGCTACTTGCAACATATAGATCAGATGATTAGTTTTGATATTTGTTAGAACAGAAGTTCCAATTTGAGGCTATCAAATAAAAATGTATTTATTTATTACGAGACCAAAAATATATACTTAAACGTAACATTCTTCGTTTATTATTTATATAAGAAAGAAATTTTCATTAAAAACATTTGAGCTTTTATTAAATTAAACAGGAAAACCTTATCGTTAGATGATCTCCTTTCTCTAAAACCCTATAATTTCTGTCCTACAAAGCTTTACTGTTGGTGGTTGTCCTATATAAATAATTATAGAGAATAATAATTACATTGATATATATATATATATATATATATATATATATTGACGTAAGCTCAGTCGGTAGAGTTTGGGAGATATAAAAGAATAGAAACAAATAAGTTTAAAATAATATAGAAT
>JAYJLV010116800.1:0-10866 GCA_036873485.1 Torymus texanus | reverse complement strand
AGAGAGAGAGAGAGAGAGAGAGAGAGAGAGAGAGAGAGAGAGAGAGTAGAGCCTTTATCAGCGCATAACTCGAAGCCAATTTTCCTCGGACTGCCAATAAGCCGCGCAAAGTTGTCGGGTAACAAGAAAAAGAGAGGTACACCCCCTCTCTTTCTCCATCGGGGATGGTGGTACTGGTGACTCGACGAACGCGCGCGAGCGCCTGAAGGCACAGGAAAAGCTCGCGTCGCTGTGGCAAAGGAAAGAGAACGCGCAGGGGATGGAGAGGAGAAAAAGGAAAGAGAGAGAAAGAGAGAGAGAGAGAGAGCTTTGAAGTGGATATTTCGCCGGCAGAGAGGAAAAAATTGCGAAAAATGCTCGCACAACCCCTACTGACGTGTGCGCGTGCGTGCGGCCTCAGCTGTAGGAGGGGCAACGTGACGGGATTACACACGCGCGGGTATATATGGAAATTCTTTCTTTGGGTCGGACTCGAATTGTTGCGAACTCTCGTGGGTTGGTTACAGTTTGGGACTTTTTTTTTTACTTTTTCCTTTATATATCGGAAATGTGGCTATATGTTTGATCGAAATATGAAAGTGAAGGGAGAGTGACGAGATAGATAGATAGATAGAGAGAGAGGGGAGAGAGAGAGAGAGAGAGAGAGGACGCAAGGCATGAAAGTTTTATTAATCATTTTATTGTTGAATACGATTTTATTTATACAGTGTTTCTGCGCCAACAGCAAAAGGAGACCTGATGGAATCCAACTGAAACTTTATTACTTATATGATTCATATATAGTTTATGTTATATATTTTTACATAGCAAATATTGTTCATTTAAATTCTGCTTTTCTAAATTATCCAAGAAACAATTTCATTGTAATTTTACCATTGCAATAACCTCGAATTTATAATTAACAATGTAAATTTACAAATTCCATATGCCATCACCACATTATTGTTCACCACTCTTTTCCAAAAATTAATCGCAACCAACGACAGCTTCAACTTCAACAACATTGACGACGACTATTTCGCAAACAAAAACTCTCTCTGCGACCAACTCTGCGTGCGGTAATTCTATTTGAATAAAAATTAATTGAAACCCTGCCAGTTTTAAACTGCCCCGTCATCACCGTCGACGACGAAAACTCACCCACCCTGTCGCCCTGTTGTACTGTTTGTATAGCTGCAAAGTTTCTTCAGTGCAGTTAGAGCCAAAAAAAGAGTTGCTCCGAGTGAACGAGAGAGAAAGAGAGAGAGAGAGAGAGTTCATCCCACGGTGGCTTGACCGCAAGCCAGTTATAATTGCCTCGAAGTAGCGCGCGAAGTTTGATTTATAGAGAATAAACCTTGTGTATATCTGTGTGTGTGTGTGTGTGTGTGTTTCGCTAGCAAGCGAGGAATAATAAATTACACCTTCCATCCCCTTTCGCAGCTGTATAATCAACATAGTCGCGCGCGTAGATATACTTTGCTCCGCGTGTATTTTAAGTGTAACAAGCGCAGTTTTTTAATCTCACCGTTGTTAATTAAGAACAACAACAGTTGTACATATATGAATGTATGTGTGTATATATATATTCACGAATAGCCTCTGAGAAGATTAGACATACGGTCAGCATACTCGGCAAGCTTTCATATATATACACATACAGGTGAGAGAAATAATCTCGTCGAGAAATGACAGGAGATTGGCCCTTTAATTAGGTTACAAAAATCTAACACCAATCGGCCGAAGGTATATGCAAGCACCGGCCGATTAATTGTAAATTTCCGGAAAGACACTACCAGAGGTCTAATTCGGTAAAAACTCTCGTGCAATTGCCCCTGATCCTCATTCTCACGGTCCCGGGGTGGTCCTCTGATTTTCACTATATATGGGGATGAAAATTGGCTGGCTGATGGAGCAAAATGACTTATATGTATATGTCATGCGTGTAAATTAAATGTAAGTCTGCAAGGATACGAAGTATAACAATGTTTGCTGGAACGTGAGAATCATGGGAAATTACAGCTGCAAGAGCCGGTATTAATAGACTTAATATAATTACTCAGCGTTGTGATCATTTTTGGGTGAAAAGTTGGTTATACCCTAATTATAAAACTATTCTTCGGGGGTTATGAGTATATATAATGTGAAGAAAATCACTATGCGAGAAAGTTTCCTAATAACTTTGCCATCGTCCCATGACATCGTTAATATAAAATAAGGTTTTCCGTATAATGTTACAATTTCAATACAATTGTACTGAATAACTCGCACCTGCAGAATTTCGCCTGATGTTATTTTCGCGCATAGCTTGAATAAAGCGTACTAATGATGTATTGAAATGAATGACCTTTCAATCAAAAATCTCGTCAAAGGCGTTTGATTCTACAGTGTTATGCAGAAGCTGAATTATTTTTCAGTTTGAAAATTTCGTTAATTTTATTAATACAAGGTGTAAATCACTATTTTTCATTTATATTAATTACTTTTTCATGTTCCGATGACAAAACAGTGTTAGTTAGTAAAGTACCGTATATACGACATATCCTTAAGACTCTGTTTTCAATCCCATGGAATATAGATTTATTATAATTATTGTTCTACATTCTCTTCTTATTACACATACCAAATATCAAATATCAACGTTTTGTACGCTACGAAAGATCCATATTCTCAAAAAAAAATATTTGTCAAATCCCATGATTATTTTGTCATGTCAAGGCATTTCCTACACACACACGCGCGCTATTTTTAAAAGAGGATTACCATCGTTATCATGAAAAAGATTCTCTTTTACATTCTCACACCACATTACGTAAACCAATTTTTCCCCACCATCAATGTGTATAAATTAATCTCTTTACATTCTCTTCCTCATATTTTGTAATATCTCTCCTTCCTCCTCGTACAAATTAACCCACTATATTTATACGACGCGTTACTGCAGCACACAGTATCAGCCATACGTGTAAATTAATAATCCTCTCAAAATCTCTCTCTCTCACCACCGTGACTCTTCGAAAATTCTAGCAATTTAAAACATAATCATGTCTCGCTGCAACGACGCCGACGACGACGCCGTTTCCACTTTCATTGTGACGCGATAATTTCCATATATACGCGCGGTGTAATTACGCGTCGACGAGACTGTGCATAGCACGAAAAAAAATAGAAGAAAATACCTGCACCGGGCGTGTTCTTTAACAAAAAAAAAAAAAAAAATACAAAAAAAAGTACGAAACGTATACGAGCGTGCGGCTCCCCTCGCGTAACTCATTAAACCGAATTCCACGCGCCAGCAGCAGTAGTATAGCAGTAATCCTTTTTCCCTCTCGCTAATTCGCAATCCAAAGCGAGTGAGTGCACCGTAAGGTAGCTATATGCGTAAAAATATGTCTCTCTCTCACTCTCTCGATTATACACGTTTTACACATACACGCGTCATAGATATATACACACATACAATACAAACATACTATTATGTCGCGCGAGTATACCTACGCCGCGTATATATGTGTTTCCCCCGGGGGCGAGACAGAGACACAGGGATATGTATGTATATATAGTGGAAGCTGTCGAATGGGTTTCGAGAGAGTATACGGATGTCATTTGTATGTGCTCTAGGAGGAAAGAAGAGTTTCGTGTGAAAGAAAGAGGGGATGGTGCTCAAAGAATCTATGACTAGAAGTGCTATGTGTGTGTGTGTGTTTCCGATATACACGCGAAAGAGAGAACGAAAGAGAGAGAGAGAGAGAGAGAGAAAAGAAAAAGAAAAGTATAGGGTGAACAAAGGGGCGAAGGAAGCGGAAGAGAGAAGTGGAGCGGAGGTGAGAGGTTCCCAGGGATTGGGAGCTGCTTTTCCGCCTTTTTTTTCCGACGCCCGCTTCTACACCACTATAGAGACGACGGAAGAAGAGAGTGTCGCTCGATGGTTAATATCACTGTGTGCGTTAAGAGAGAAATATATGTATATATATATATATATACACACACACACACACACACACACACACACACACACACACACACACACACACACACACACACACACAAGTACTTACGCACTATTTTATTTCTTTTTTGTATGAAATTTTCTGTTTTTTTATAAGTAATGTTGAAAATTTTTCGAATCGATTATTGAATTACAATCACTTAAGAATTTCTCGTATTATCTATATATAATATAACCCTCTCCCATAGGTATCTTCGTGTGTATACATAAGCCGCGGAGCTTATGAAAATACGTAGGGGCTTGTATATACGCGTAGAGGGATTCCAGAGGGAGCGAGAGAGGGAGTCAGAATCATAATATGTGTATACATAGGACGGACTCTCTATTTGTCGACTAATCACCTGACTGTTTTCCTTAGATCAAGAAAATAAAGAAAACCTTTCTTTTTCCTTATTCACCCTCCAAAAACTATTATAACGTGCCCACACATATATGTGTGTATATATATATATATATATATACACACACACAAAATCATGTAACACGTTACTATATATACATATACTCGTACACCATTGTCATCGTACATACCCATTACACATATATCACCTAGTAATCCGAAAGTGTTATACCCACACTATAGCGTGTCTCTCATCTCCCGATAAGCTTGCAAGTACAAACGTTCACTCGCTCGTTCATCCTTCTCACACTTCCCGAGGCGTACTTTGAACGGTTCTATTTTGGCCTGTGTTGTATACGCTAAGCTACAAGCGAGCTACTTAACACCTAACCCATCTCTGTCCGAACGAAACTAACAAAACTCTTCTTTTCTTCCGTGTATAACGAAGAAAGCGATAAAAAAAAAGGTAGAAGAAGAATAAAATATGACTTTCCCCTTTTCTTACGTATATAGAAGAAAGATTCTCGTATAATCTCTAAGGCCGTGCGAGTATATATATATATATATATATATACATATATGCGTGGGCTCAAAGCAACGCCAGATAAAGCTATCCACGCGCCAAGGGAGATATATATCCTAGCGAACGGAACGCAGATGCGGTGTATATATACGTATATATATATAGTACGAGAGAGAGAGAGAGAGAAAGAGAGAGAGAGAGGAAGGAGACGTATTAGTTTGGATTTAGTTTCGAACTGTACGAGCGCGCGTGGTTAGAAGAATTTAGATTAATGATTAGACAGGTGAGAGCTCGGGAAAAGAGATCTTCGCAAGTGCAGTTCACGCGAAACCGTTCGAAATTTATTATGAGTAAGTGTATGTAGCTCTCGAGTTGAAGTCGCGAGGACCGTCAAAAATTTCGCAGGGGTTCTAGTTATAACGGGATGAAGAGAGAGTGAGAGAGAGAGAGATTATGGTGGTGGTTGGTATGATGAATAACTGGTAGTGGGCGGTATTGATATTAATGTCATCGTTTGTAATGGGAAATATTTTATCGTATAAGGTAAGTTGGGATGATTCGGTTACTTTGAGAAGAATATTTTTTATCTACTTCTATAAATGCGTTGGGGAAAAATAATGTGAAAGGTGTCAAAGTGTAATACTAAATATATATATATATATATATAGTACCAAGTAAAAGAATTGGGAACGCCATGGATGTGATATATTGGTTTTGTAGGGTGGAAAAGTACAAAGAGTACGTTTTGGATAATGTAGATGAGCTACAGATTCAGCCAATATTTAAAGAAATATTATAAATTAACTCATAAACTATAAAAATTAATATTTTTAAATGTAAGAATACTTTATATGGATATTAAATTATATTAAAAGTAATACTAATTGTATAAGTATAAAAAGAATGAATTTTTTTCATTGTAATTTACATTAAGAATTTCATAAAGGATTTCACCGTAAACCAGAAAAAAAATTCATTTTGATCATATTTTCTACCTTTCTGCTCACAAAAGGGACTAATAAATCACTCCTTTCTTTATTTATCATATCACATTTCGTATTTATACAGCGCATTGCTCGTAAACTTAATCTTGATAATTTTCACACCTTTTCATATCTAAAATCACGTATTCTTCAGATAAAACCAGAAAATATGTTGGCCCTTCTTTATTAAAAAGTTTTCTTCTATAGTAATGCTCTATTGTATGCTTTACCTTGACTACGAATACTTATATATATCATGCATTTCAATGTTTTAATACATGAATATATATCAGCAACAATAATAATATTATTTATTTTAACAACAATAAAAAAACATATAAATTTTCGAATGGAATTTATTGACAGAATTTGACTTAATACCATTAATTATTTTCATGAAAAAAAAAGAAAAAAAAGAAATAAATATAGTAGTTTGAGGTATAGCTATAAGTACCTTTGTATTGACACCGATTTAATATTACTTTCACGAATGTCAAGGAAAAGACCTCATCATTTTACGCGTACCACTTTCAATTGCACTTTTTATATTGTGACTATAAACGAAATACTTGTTTCATTATCTTTTAAAGCGCGCAACTCGCTGAAATTTGAAAAAGAAACTTACATAAAAATGTAATGATCACTCTCAAACAATTTAAAACAATTTAGAAGGTAGATTTTTCATATTTGAAAGCTGTGGACATTAGTTATTTAAGCTTTCGGATAAGTGGAGATAGAAAATTGAATTAACTGAGTGTCCAAATTACCCCAGTAACCTTATATTACTTATGATATCAAACCACTTTATAAGTTTCGATGATAATAGTATTTTAAAAATTATTTGAATGTGATAAATTCTAAAAGAAAAATTCTAAATTTTCTACGTAATATAAAGCGAAAATTGTTTCAATACTAGAAAATCCTGAAATTTATAAGCATTCTGAACTTTCAATCCAAGTTTCTATGCCAAAAGTGAAAAAGTCGATCGTCGATTGATCCAAATCTAAAATTTTCATATTTCTTATTAAAATTTACTGGTCCTAAAATATGTTTTTACAATATCAGATCATTTTTAATTTTAAAATTAAATTAGTTTTGAAATCGATTTCGAGTTTCGTCATGGAAATTGTCTCAATAAGAAAAAGTGTTTATTTTAAAACATATATGTCACAAATTTAATTTGAAGTATAATCGGAATTACTAATTTAATTAAAAAGATCCACTCGCCAATTCAGTTAAGTACAAATTTGAACAATGAAAACTTTAGCAAACTGTAAACATGTATAGCATTTTATTAAGGTTCTATCGATTTTCCGTATAATAACGTTCTACTATATTTGATTTCTCTCAACTTTTACCAACAATTTATAAGAACAAAAAATCAAAAGTCTCCCCTTCTATCCAGTTTCTACGACAATTCTCAAAAACAATTAAAAACATCTTCCTTCCCAATACACAATACACTTTCTTTATTAAATGTCGGAAACTCGCGCGCACGCATTTCAAATCTCCGCCGCGCACTTTCAAAATTAAACTCCATAGAGACACAACTGTTAAGAAAAATCATCCGATACTTTCATCTTAAAAACAAGAGAACAAAAAAAAAAAGAAAAAAAAAAGAAACGATTCTCCGATAGACACTCGCAATACCGACGTCTTACTTGAATAACTCTATCGTCACTTTGTCACGTCATCGTTGATGTATAGCACTTAAAACCGTCTTCCATGAAAAAGAAAGGTGGACAAAAAAGAAAAGAAATACTCACGCCGGTGTAGGCAAATGTAAGTAAACGATAAATCGTTCGAGCCATCGGAGAGATAAAGAAAAGAGCGGGGGTGGAAAACGTTTACCGGTATTAGCGCTAAATCTCGGACCCCGGAACGACGAGGCGGTATAGAGGAGAAGGGTAGGGGGGGGGGAGAACGAACGGAATAAGCCGACATTGTAATCCGCATGGCATGCGCGAACGAAAGTGCGATAGAAGCGAAGATATTTGTAGAGATGCTGTACGTGCTGACGTAAGAAGTTGAAGAAAAAGATGGTAAGTATAAAGGATTTTCTTTCTCTGGTGATATACTTATACGTGTATAGATTACTTTGGATTTTCATTCGTATATATATGGTTTGGAATATGACGGATAATTAAAAGGGGATACATTCGGTTCGTTTGACGCTGAATAAACAAACTGATATATGAAACGCAGTTATTATTATAACGTTAAAATCAATTTCGCGAAGCATTTGCGCCAAATGGTCGTAATTCGCGGGATTAAATTGGCTCGAAACCTAATTCAGTTATATTTGCAGCTGATGTATATAAGTATAAGACGTGGCGGCAAAACAAAAAAGAAAAAGTGAAAGAGAAAAGAGGAAAAATCCTGAGGAGCAATTAAATTCATTTTACGGCTCTGAAAGTCAATGAAGAACAAAGGAATAAAAGCCAATTAAAAAGGTCTGACTAATCGTGGGTATAATAAAAACGCAGTAAAAAAAAGGCCGAAACGAAGAATATATATATATATATATATATATATAACAACGCGTGAACGCACGGGGAGGATAATAAAACTAAATAATAAGTAAAATACGCTCTTCTGCTGCGGTACGAGCAAAACAGACGCTCCATCAAAGCTTATACACGCCGTGTATGTGTGTTATATGCAGTTGCACGCAGTTTTCTCAGTTCCATACACCGATCGCAAATCGTGAGCTGCATTACTCGAAAAGTTTAATGGATCCTAGCGTAGGGGAAAAAGTATAACAACGAAAAAAAGGTATATGGTAAATATATATATAGAAAACCGGAGGAAAAAAATAATACATCACGCGACTGCACAATGCCACTGAGAATAAAGAGATAGAAAGTCGCAAAAGACGCTGAAAGATATTACAAACATAGCGGAATGAAAGAGAGATCGAATCAAAAATTTGATGTGCACGAGTATATATAAGGCGCACGAACTATACGCAACAAAGAATCCAAGCTCCCTCTACAACCGAATGCAGTCAATACATAGAATCGAGAGTGCTGGGCATGATAAACGATACTTTTTTTTCTCTCTCTCTTATATATATACACATACAGCGGCACGCGAAAAAGGTAAAGAAAAATCGATCGATTGGGTCCCTTCGATACACACGATGACAAAGAACCACGCGCGCGTCGTTTCCCGAAACAAAAGCGCGTCTCCCTCTTATACGTGGATATTATAGATATATACGTGTATATACGTGTATATACGTGCCAATACTGGTACCCAGATAATGTATATGTGTATATACGAGTATGTAATACCTGGTGCGAGGTGAAAGAGAAAGATGGAATGAAATGGCACTGCTGTAGGAAGGAAGTTGGTGCGGACACACGAGAGCTCGCGGATCTGGATTTGACAGGGCAAAAGTGCGCGATGAGAGGTATACTTAAATATAAAGGCGCGCGGGTACAAGTAATGCGCGGCCTCACGGCTGAATGCCTATGGTTGGGAGTTGATGAGATTTGGGGAAAGGGATTTAAATGATGTGGAAAGTTGACGAATTTATAATGAAAAAGGTGGTGAGTTTCTTTTTTATAACGAGGAAATTAACGGTTGGACGTATAAGTTGAGCGCTTGTTTTTAATGGATATTTTCGTCGATTGGTGGGATGAAATCGCCTCGATTTAAGGATGATAAAATTTGTCGAGCGATAATATTGTGTTTGAAAAAGTGGTAGTGCGGATTTTATGATGACGTTTAGGCAATCCAATAATATGTCTATGATATATTGTTTATGTTCTGATAGTGATATATATTTCGTGATAAGGAATCAAATCGTAAAAAAAATTTAATGAAAAGAACTCGAGGTATGAGCTCGTTATTTTATGTAAGAAAATGTAAGAAAATGTAAATGAATAAGCCATTTATTTGTTTGTAGTATCATTTATTAACGCTCTGGAAAAATATCCCCGTAAACGCGGACTTCACAAGAAATGCATAATATGTTACAGTTCGGTAGTATAGTTGTATGTACAAATTACAAACATTTTTACAATAATTAACAATAAAAAAAATACAAAATTAAAAAAAAAACAAAAGAAAAAAGTAATAAAAAAACTATGAATGCTGATTCTGTTATTATGATGGCTTATCAAGACAAGTGTTGTAAGATTTCATACATATACTATAGTTTATTATCGACTTATAATAGACCGTTAAAAAGAAAAAATATGAGAAATGTCATTTGTTACGAGAGAGATTTGTCTCGGTTTACGGGAACTTCTTCATAATAAATGACCAATTGCATAATGAATTCGTCTATCAGTTTGTTTTCAAATGTTCCCTGATGAAATTTCCATTACTCGAAGACAACAACAGAAGGAATATATAGATCATTGATTGGGCTGAGCTTTTCAACGTTCACCTGGAAATAACAAGAATGATCTTTCTCTTCGCAATTTAAGGAAATATGAGAATTCTCTTGTTACGGACAATAACAAGGACGTACGCGCTTTATTTCACTCGTGATTTCGGGGAAAATGTCGTTGAATAAAAAATAACAATGTAGCAGCTAGAGAGAGAGAGAGAGAGAGAGAGAGAGAGAGAGAGAGAGAGAGAGATCTTATTTTATAAAAATTTTAAATTAAATCGCAAAAAAAATGGGTTTTCATATATATAATTCTAACTATAATTGAGAGAAGTTATCGTCATTTTAATTATGGAAATGGGGTCGTCGTTCGTATATAATTTAAAGTTGCTAAAAGGGGTGACATAAATTCATGTAATATATATAACATTATGATGATTGAGTAATATATAATCTAATCATAGAAATTGAAAGCATCATACGAATCACATTTAAAATTAAACACAGTTGACTTAGATTCGTTCTATTATTCTGTAATATCAGATTTGCAAATTCCAGTTATATCCATTCACTCAAAATATTTCTACAGCTGATGCACACAAGTAAAAGTATATACAGAGCGGTGTTTGGCTCAGGCGGCAAGGTGCTTGCTTCCCAAAACAAACATCGCTTAGGGCTCACGTTCGATTC
>JAYJLV010116789.1:0-10866 GCA_036873485.1 Torymus texanus | reverse complement strand
CACACACACACACACACACACACACACACACACACACACACACACACACACACACACACGCACACACACACACACACGCGCGCGCGCGCGAACGCAAACCGGTCGCGACTGGACGTTTTGACAAATGAGGAATGACACGCGCACGCGCCGTAAGGTATTTGTAAGTAGGTGGGATAATGTATAATGGTGACGGATTCGATGTGGGATTTTTTTTTTTGGTGCTGGATGGAGGTGATGATACGGTAATTGGGGTAATGTGGCTTGTGACGATGATGATGTTGTCGCAGCGAAGGTATATACATTGTAATGTTGTGATTGATGGTCCTTGGGTAGTTGTGGGTATTACATAGCCGGGGTTTCTTTGGATGTCGAGTTTCAATGTACATGATTTATTCTATAAGCAGTTGCGAATAATGTTTGACAATTGATTTTATAGCTGGATTCCTAAATCACTTATCTATTGATATCTCTCTAAATTTAATGTTAAGTGGGGTTCACTTCAAACAAATGAATAATCATAAACACATGATTTTTTTTTAAGGAACCTACGAATTTTTCTAAAAAATTCTTGTAAAAATGCCAATATGGACAGTCTGTGAAAGAATTACAATAGTACCTTGTAAAATTTACTAGAGAATTTCTCTCCGTGTAACTTTCACTAATTCAAATTCGCATAAAAATTAAAAATAAAACATGAACAAACAAGATGTTTCCCTAGAAAATCCGTTTACCCGGAACACACAATATTCAAGCACTTTACTTTTTTGTATATTTTTACCTTATCTCAACCCCACACATCTTCCTTAAACCCTTCATTACCATACTTTTTTCAAACGATATTATCCAACCAATTCTTTACACCACCACTATTTTCATTCTCCCTTTCATTTCTCTCTCCTTGCTCCAACGACCAAGAATCCACAACATTGTTATAACTCCGCAAAATCAACATATCCGATCCCACATTCCCTGCGGTAATAATCACAAACTAAGACACTATTCCACTGACCTATACTGGAAAAAAATCCTCCTTATCATTGCACACAGATACAGAAGAATCCCTGTTGTACATTTATGCGTTATGTAAAAGAATGCGTGTCTCTCGCATTAAAATCGTTAATCGACGTCCCCCATATCTTTCAACAAACGTGCAAACTTGTATAATTCAAAGCGCGTATTATTACGTCTAGACTTTATTATAGACTTGTGCAACAACAAATACCGCGAGATGCAATCTTACATATATCTGTGTATATGTATGTGGAAAATTGAAGACTTTCGAAGGACACGTTTAATAAAAACATATAGATATATAACGGCCTTATTGTTGCCTTGGGATGAAAATGTATAGGGACGTTGTCTTAGTTGTCGTTTAACGAGATATTCGTTATACTCTGATGGTTATGAGATCTTATGAAGAAAAGCTTGTTTTCGTCGTTTTATATAAGAGAAAATAACCGTTTTAAGCTGATTCTTTTTTTTCTTTCTCTCTCTGTATCGTGTATAGTAAGCAGAAAGTCGCCTTATGCATTTTCTTACATAAAGGACTTCCTTGCCTTGGAAGTGTTTGAGAAGAATTTAGTATTCTAATCAGGCCATTAGAATTGCTGGAATCTGCAAATATACATATATATCCCCATCGATAATTTTCTGTATAGTTGTTAAAAAAAAGGAACAAAGTATTTATTAATGAAGATTCCATTTTTTATTGTAACTTGACGATTAAACAATGTACAACAGCTACATAACATTATATATCCTTTTTGAAGAATCTTTTATACCCGTTATAGCTGGCATTATTCCGTAATTAAAGGTTAAATATTCTTTGCTGCTTATATAAGTAAGAACTCGTAATAAATGTTTTTTTACATCATAGTGTGCAAAACAACCATAAGTAATGCGAATCCATAATCATGAACTTTTTCTAAAAAACATCTCATTTTATATGTACGTTATGAACCAAAGTATCTTTGTACAGAATCATTTAGTTGCACTAATATTTAGTGGTTATTATATGATACAAGAGATTTTTGTCCTTGACGATACATATACATTGTCGATAATTGTCTTGCCAATTATATTATAAACGATACGAGTAAAGTAGCGCGATCCACATATTTATTTAAACGCTATTATATTATACAATTTATGAACTTTAAATTGTATAAATATAATAACGTTATTAACCAATCAATAAAATTTCATAAGCTATGAGATTACAAAACATAAGATAATCATATCATAGGGTTATATTTTTCTTAAACATTGATACTATAGCAATAGATTATCATAATAATTTACGATTCACAATAACATACCAATTTCCAATACAATTCGACCAATTAAACAAAATTTTTACACTCGAATTACCCGTTTTCCCTAATAACACCAAACAACAAACAAACAACTCATCTCCCCTTCCTACTCTTCTCTCATGCAAGACAACAAAAATGCTTTCTCTCTCTCTCTCTCTCTCTCTCTCTCTCTCTCTCTCTTCATACTCTATTTGCTCTCTACACTACCTTCATCTCACGCACGCAGAATCACCTGACGAAATCCTCATCCGACTTACATCACGCACACACTCCCATATATTTATACGTGCGTATAATATATCTATACTCTCAGCTCGAAAATCGATACTATACGGAAAAAGTCCACCCCGCGTGTTTCTCGTGTATAGTAATACACTGCGGAGAAGAGTGAGATGCGTGTGTATGTGTGTGTGTGTGTGTATAGTTGTGCAACGAATGAATTCGTCGTTGTTCACAACAGAGAGAGAGAAAGATTCCCGCGGTTAGCGCGTGGAAAAGCGATATCCCGGTCAATGTCGGTTTTTCTCGTAAGTGAGCGAATGACAAAGATCGGTTGCCGGTTGTTGCTGTAACGGGGATTTCTCTGATTGGTGCGGTCTGAGGTTGATATCGGAGTTGCATGTATATATTTTTTAGGTGGATTTGTTGAGGTGTTGAATGGTTGAAGGTTTCTGTGATGGGTTGTTGTTATTGTTGTTTTTAGTTGTTAATATTTGGTTTGAATTGTCTATTTCTTCTTTAGATGGAAAGTGTATAATTTTTCTGAAATTATCTTTTTATAAAACCTATAGTTAAAGTACACTCAGCAAAAAGTCTTTTATTTTAGGATAAATAATTGAATTGAATATTCAGAAAAAGAAATTAGTTTTAAGGAAAAGACACTTTATTCCGAAGGTAACTACAGTTCTCCTCAACTTCAGGATACCTATAAAAATAGAAAATAAACGGTTAACCGCTGCATTACCTGTATATAATAGGCAATTCACTTGCGTATAACGTACTTTGAAAAAAGTTTAGCGAAAATTATTTTTTCACAATTAAAACTCTTCAAAACAACTATTTTTTATTTTATTTTAATTTATTTTCCCTTTTTAATTTTTCTATGAATACTCATTTTTATCAACTATCAACAAGATTGAAAAAAAAAAACTTGAATTTATCAAATATCAAATTTCCATTTCAGCTATAACTAACAAACATTAAAGTTTCTAACTAATTTCTAAGTTTTCATTAACACTTACTAACTTATAATCAATTACCAATCCTACTTCTCCTTTCCAATTTCCCACTATAGAAAACAAAATTTTTTTAAAAATCCTTCCTCAACCCTACCATCAACACCCAATCCCTATATAACATTCCTAACCACACCATAACTTCTTACTCTCCCTCCTCCCAAACCAAAAAAATCCACTATTCTTTCCTTCAATCAACCCTTTTTCCGCGACATCTCCATTTCACCCACCCTCCTACATACCTCACACCTGCCGCATAGATTTTTCGAGGGCGCTTCCTCCTCTCCTCTCCTCCACCTCCTCGCGCATGTGCACATCGCAGGGGGGATATATACGTCCGCGCCGCTCCCACGAGCACAAGAGAGAGAGAGAGAGAGAGAGAGAGAGTATACGCACCTATGAGGAACCGGCGGCTACAGCCTCTCAGTCGCAGCGCGTCCCCCCGGCGAGCGACACCGCGGTTCGCTTGTTATATACGTTCGCTCGCTCGTTCGCGTCTTTTTATCGTATAAATATATATATATATATATATATATATAATAAACCTCGTGTGTATACACGTTTAGTTCAACGGTGATAGTATATTAACGTCGAAGGAGAAAAGTTTGTTTAAGGTAGAGATAAGAGAGAGATAGAGTATAATGTGCGCCGGTCGAAGTACTTTCGTCGACGGGGGGGGGGGGAGTTTCGTGGGAGAGTCGAGGAATAGAGTCTGTGTGTGTATGTGTATATGTATGTGGATAGTTGAGAGAAAGAATGGTTGTTACTTTTTTTTTCCTTTTATCGCGAACTGATCGCTGCTGTTTAAGAAATCGATGTCAGTGTGTCGTCGTTAATTCATAAAATTCACATGGTATTGTAATCTTTCAAATATCCTTATACCTATATATCATAAATACTCCAATTGTCCGTACTTACATATTCACTCACAACTATATATACTTGCATATATAGTTATACATGAACGTTATGTACTTCAATGCACAGTATCTTAAAAAAAAATAATAATAATGTAATCCAATCCAATTTACGACCATGCTATCAAAGAAGAGTCGAGCTGTATGCAAACGCCGATTCCGGTTTAGTCGGATTGCCTTTTTTTATGGACTTTCGCGTGTCTCTGTAGTATCCGTGTATAGTGTCAACGCTATATACACGTATATATAATGAGATTCGCACGCGCGCGCGCGCTCGCTTCGAAATCTCCGATAAATACACGTGCGCGCGTGAAATGCTTACTTTCAAAATGTGTGTATGTGTGTGTGTATATAGCGGTTGCTATATGGTTTTTATACTACAAACGTATGGATTCCGAGGGTATAATTCACGTGAATCGCAGTTGTACTATTTTGGAGTTTAAAAGGTTTCTTTTATTGAGAAGTTAGTGTTATAGATATAAGCAAATGAATTAAAGAAAGAAAATAAATACAGATAAATGTGTTTTATAATCGCTGTGTTTATTTACTTTTCTTGCCTCTATCGGTACGTATTTATCTAAAATAACCAAAATGAATTTCATTTCATCTCTTCTTTTTTCATTCTAACAATAAAACTCTTCCATACTTTCCCGAAAAACAAAAAAAAAACTGCAAAACCTTCCACTACTTTAAAATCTTCCACTCTCATCTCACAAAACCTTCCATTCCAAATCATCATCATCATCATCGTCATCTCAGAATCACTTGATCGCATAACACATTATATTCAAGAGGAACTACGGGAATCCCCATGTATGTATACGGTTTATGACGCTTTTCGAAAGTCTGAAATTTTTGCACGTTATCGTCCACTTTTCACGGTCTCCTGATGTATGTATAGAATATAGCTATGCGCGCGTGCGCAGAAATTCGTCCAAGGCCGCGTCGGGCAGCGCGCATTGATTGCAACAGGTCGGATCATTGAGAAAAGTGACAAGTTCGGAGCGCTCACGAGCTGTGTGTATATATGTTGAGTGTGTCGTTTTACTCAAGTTTGAACTTTCGTGGTATTGTGTATATATATATATGTATATACATACGTAGATGTATAGTGCTTGCGGTTTCTCGTATACAAAAGTGAAGCTTTGTTGATATGAATGGTGACAATTGATTGATTGATGGGTTTCTTGTCAAATTAACTTTATTTTCGTCAAAAAGAAACCGTGTTACCGACAAAGCATATCAATCAATTAAAAAGCCGTTATACGCACTGATATAAGTAAATATAATTTTCTTGCCTATCATATTATTCCGAATTAATTATCAATACCTTTTATACATTCACTTCTCTGTATTAAAATATCAATGTATACCTACTATACAATACAAAATCAGAATCATTCCTAATTGTCGTTCTATATTATACACGAGCGCTACCACTTATATATACGAACGCAAGAAACGCGCGCGCCATTCATTAAATATCGATCTTTTAAAGTAGACACTGCGAGAGTACAAATACGAACGACGAAGAAGCCTTTCTTTTTGCCGTGCGCGGAGTGAAAGAAAAAAAAACGAAGAAAGACGTGTGTGCATTGCAATACGAAGAGCAACGAAGCGAGCAAGTAGTAACAGTCGGTCGGACTCGCAGCGCAAGTGTTTGTTACTACTGAGGAGGAACAACACGTGCTCGTGAGTGTATGTATATGAGTGTGGAGGTGGTATAGTAAGGTCACTAGTTTTCGGGGATGTAAAAGGTATACGAAAGTACTTTGATCTTGGTAGAAAGGTGTGTTCTTATTATTTTTGTTTTTTGTATGATGTTACGTTTTCGTATAGTTTGTTGTGAGATGGAAAAAATAGTGAAAAACAGTTGTGTAGATTAAGTATAAAAGTGGAAGACAAGATTGGTACTCTTTTAAAATGAATAAGCGAAAAGCCGTTCACTCGAACGAATCTGTGAAAAGATCTATTAATACTTGAATGATTATTTGCTTCTCAAAACAATGGCATAAAATTGTCCCTAAATGATAAGCGAATATTTATAAATTTGTCAATGTTTTATAAAAGACATTTTACTTATTTATTTTTCGAGAATTTTTCACAAAGTTGTAAACTACTAAAAATTATTTCTCTCTCACAACAATTATTCATTTCTCTCTCACAACAATTATTCACTTCTCACTCGAACCTTTATCTCTCTTTTTCTTTCTCTCTCGTCTTACCTACGATTCGCGCATCACTTGCAGACTATCCACAATTAGCCCTGCAAAGAAAGCCAGGATGAACGGGATTACACGTGGAGACCAAGACACAGCTGTTGAAGAGAAACCTCAGCAATCACAGCAGCAGATAGAGAAACCCGGGAAGCCGTGTCCCATACGCACGGTATCCTGGAGCGAAGACGCCGGCGCGGGTGACCTCGAGGGTCCGCCCGGTACTCCCCGCACGCCTCGTACGTCGACTACGCCAGGTATATAGACGTGTGTATGTAGTGGTTAGGAGAATAAATGTTGTTGGTTGAGAATTTCTTGATTTTGGAATACGATTATGGAGTTTTATTTTCTAGATAGAAAATTGTATAGAACATTTTTACAATACAAACTTCGGGTAGACAATTTATCAATATTTTGTAACTGACGTGTTTATTAAATGGAAGTGTTAGAATGAAAGTAATTTATTATATCCAAAGTTACTCTTAATTTAAATAACTATTTGATGAAGTGTATACAATTTATTTCTGATGGTAGATAAAGAATATACTGAAAAGTATTATTAGCAGTTAAAATATCAATGGTGTTAAATGTAAAAGCCAAAATTTACTTTGAATTAGTACATAATTATCAAATACAGCCTACTTTTCTTTAGCCATAATGTTAGCTAACCAATAGGTAATTAATAGTTACCATTTTTACTACGGTTATGCTAGAAAGATTTTTGGGTTCAAGTATAGATGAATTATAAAAGTGTTATTGGTAGCAATCTAAACGATTGCGGATACGATGAATTTTTTACATCGATTTTCAATGTCTTTGGTCCGATGACGAGTATACATTTTAATGTATCTTTTGTCACATCGAACATTTTAAGTATATATAATGTATACACTTTTATGGGTTTGAAGTTTGCAACGTTGGAGTGCAACGAAACTTTAACAAATTTTTTTTATTTTTAGTTTTATATGTTAGATTTTGAATTTTCTCATGTGTTTAGCATTTTATAGCATAACCCAACATCAAAATAAAGATTTCACTGTATCGTGCCAATTTTTAGCTGTTTTATTTATTTGTGAGAAATTATTTCGTTGCGTCCCAACGTTGCAAACTTCAGACCCATACACTTTTAAATAAAGGAGTTTGATTCCTTCATTGTCTTTAAAATAAGGAAACATTTTTAATAACGATATTATGGTTATAGATACAAACATTTACTTTCTGTTTCTGTTTTATCATATTCTGTAAAAATAAAATATCATAGTTACTATTCCTATACTTCTTTCTAGTATAGGAACTTCTTCCTAGTATCCTAGATAGACACAACATTTCCATGATAATCTATCTTTTTTCCACTTCCACACCGCCGTACAAAACCCATAAATTCTTCCCTCTGAAACGCACGTACATACCTCCCACAAATTTATGACATAAAATCGCCATCTCACGAGTGCTTCGAATTCATCAGGATTCCACGTTTCCAAGATCTTCTCACTCTCCACTTCTTTTCCTCATCTTTCTGGGTTAATCAAACCGGTCGCGCGAGCGATAACCGAACCCAGAATAAAAGAAAAAGACTAGAGAAAGAGCGAGAGTGACCCGAGTCTTTATATTGTGACGTACATATACATATATACATTATACACACACACACACACACACACACACACACACACACACACAAACACACACACGTGTTCCCACGCGCTAAAAATTCTCTGGAATTTCGAAAAAATGAAGACGAGATGCTCGTATTTTTGATAAAAATGAAGCATGCACTCAGCAACGATGAACAAATGTAATTTGAAATTGCCGGAGGGTTTTTTATATAGTAGAAGCAACGATTGTGAATCGTTGCAGAGTATTGAAATTCCTTAGAAAGATATTTAGGATGCGTAGGAGTTGTACTTTGTGCAGGAGTTCAGGAATGTGCGAGGGACGATATAATACCAGTGGAGATTCTGTTCTATCTAATAATAGTTTATCTTTTTATGTAATATGTCTCATGGTTACATAAGAACTTGTTATAAACTTAGCATTACAGTCATCACATCATTTAAAAAACAAAAAAGAATAAAGAAAAAAAAATAATCAACGAAATCAAAACAATCAATTAACCAGTGTTTATGTAAACACTCGTTGTCCGTGTAAACACGTAATCAATCGATTCTCTAATCATAAAAAGAACTAATCCGATCATCTCGTCTAAAAAAAAAAACCTCATTACAATACTCACCTGTATGCATTCCGTAAATATTCATACACTCGCAAATTCGTGGAAAATTTATACGCGCTTGTTATACTTTTACCCCCAAGCATAGTTCGTTCATCGCTGGTTTTACAGTTCATCACAACCTTGACACGTTGTTTGAACCCTGCTATAACCACAAAAAAATAGTGTGTCTACTGACCATTCAACGACGAGAATGGCCCATTAACGTATAGTATACTGGATATATTGTCTTGTTTGCGAGTTTTAATTGACAATTAGTGCGGCATTGTAAATTTTCATCACGCAGAGAAAGGGTTGAAAAGTTTAAACTCGGATTCATTGTTTCTTTAATTACTTACAAAGTCGAGAAAACTTTGCCGCTGTTGTCAGGATTTGAAAGGATCTTAGTTCTCGAGAAATTTATCTTCGAATAATTGATACGGTGAATTCAATTTTCAAGTTTATATTGAAAAAATAAACTTTTCTCGAATGATTCTTTTCATTAAATTAAACAATTCATCGAGCGTTCGAATGATTCATTATTTACTACCATGATGATGTACAAAGATTTATTACAAAAGGCGTTCCAGCATTAAATGGAAATTCGCGTATAATGAACAGCCCTTTATGACGTGAATATAATCCTTATACGTTCAACAAGCTCCATGAAATTGTATTATCTTCGTGTTTGAATTGTCGATGTCATGTTGAAATAATAGCCGTATTATTCTACGTAACTTGAACGAACAAATAGATGAACGGGGTGTAATTTGTATAACCTTCCATGTAATTAAGTCTTAAACTCGCTTAAAAAAAACATTTTCGTCAATTCCCCCTCAAATCCACAATCCCTCATCAAAAGACATTTCCCCTATCAACCCTCAATCAATCGACCACACACAACCACATTATCATCCCAACCCAACTATACACACCACGCATCGATCATGACCAAACCGCGTGCTACGCGTGACAATAACTTACGAATTTTTGCGCGCCTATATATTCCATATATACGTTTCGTAACACATATACAATAGCGCACGAAGTGCATGAAAAATCTCATAGTTGTATTATCGGCATAGCCGATCGAGGCCGCGATACCACACAGGATTTTTTTTCTTTGATTCATGGGTTAAATGGCAATGATGGCAACCGTTATCTAAGTGCAAGCATTCACGCATGAATAAATCATCTATACACACATACACACATATATATATATACGCGTGTGGTTTTTACGCGAATTATGCGTGTCGCTATATAGATGATGAATTTATGCCAATCGTTGCATAATTGAATTAGTAGTGTAGGTCAGCGTTAGGCGAAATCGCCTAACGCTGTTTATATATAAAAGTTAATTCTTCAAAATTCCATTAACTTTACTATACTCATATACTCTTGGTAAGAAAAAAAAAGACGTTGTTATCACTTAACCAGCTGCCCTCGGCCCCCTAACGAAATCAAGATCAACCCCCCACGGGCTGTCTTGTCGCGTGTACATGTATATATATAAAACTTGTGCACGTTACATAACTGAATTACCATTATATCGATGTAACAACTTGCTGCCGATGGCAATGGGTATATATATGTTTTATCAGCGCGACATTCGTTGTAACGCTGATTAATTAATGAGGCGCGCATGTGGGAGAGAGAGAGAGAGCGAGGCCGCTTATCGCATCGTACATATTATTGTGACGCTTATATACGCGTGTAATGCCTATGTGTGTGTATATAATTGCACGCGTCCTGCGCTACGTGGGTTTATTCAGGCAACAGCGGCGATAGCGTCGAGGCGCGCGGAGATCTAATAAGTGATTGAAAATGGCTACTGTTACTACTGCTGCTACTGCTGCTGTTGCTAATTCCAAGTTCGCGATTAAAGAGAATAAGAGTATGTGTGTGTATGTGTGTGTGTGTGTGTGTGTGTGTGTGTGTGTGTGTGTGTGTGTGTGTGTGTGTGTGTGTGTG
>JAYJLV010116778.1:0-10867 GCA_036873485.1 Torymus texanus | reverse complement strand
CCCATGTTTAAAAAAATATTTCTTTAAACCTATTGAAAGAAACCATTTTTTTGATCCAAGGAAATTTTATTTGAATACAGAATGTTTTTTTTTCAGTGAAGTATTTATACCGCGTATAACGTTAAATTCAGGAGATTCAACTACATTTCCATTTCCCGTTTTTCGAAATTTCAAGGTTTGATACGAGGTATTTTTCAAAACTAAATTTTGAGTGACGATTTTGAAGGTTGATGGGTTGATTTAAGGTGGTTTTATTCAATGTATTCTTCATAATCAAGTTTTTTGAGGTATCATTTGGCAAGTTGATACATGGGTGGGCTAGACTTCTTTCACCTTGTGATTCCACTCCAAGTGGCAAGATATTTGGGATTTCGCATGACACTAATACGTCAACTGTGGCAGTCAACATTATCTGACTAAGTGGTTTGGTAGTCACTTTTAAAGATTTAATTTCATTATTTAAGGAGATGACTAAGACAGTAGACGGCGATGCACGACGCTCCTCCCCCTCCTTCTCGGGTATGTCAAGAGCCAACACTGGATCCATTGAATTATGACTTTCGAACGAATCATTTTCCAGCTCAATTTCGCTATTCGAACAACCGCGATATAGATTCGAAGATGATTCACTAGAGTCATCGTAAAAATTCCGAGAATTCAAATTTAATTCACCTTCATGAGTCGACGAAGATAAGTTCGGAGTAGGAAAATTTATATTTTCATCCTCTGAACCAAGTTTGAAATCTACTTTTCCATATCGCAACTGCAATGCCGATTTAAAATCTTCAAACGAGTTCCAATTCCTAACAAGATGACGAGGCCAACTTTCAGCTTCTTCTTTAAGAATAGCCAGGAGTAAACGTAATATAGTCTGATCTGATATTTCATGACTCCTAACAAAAGTTGACAGTCGTCGCAGAAAATTTTCGACATTTTCATGTGGTTTTCCATAAAAACAAATTTCAAATCCTCAAGAAGTTGAACTAAGTCTGAGTCTTCATTATAAATATTTCCGAGATTACTCTGTGTAAAATTTGACGGAAATTGCCGATTTTGTTGAAAGCTATACAATGCTCAATTATGAAGCAGAATAATTAATATTTATCGTCGATGGTCTAGGTATGAAGTCATTCGCGAGATAAGATTTCAAGGTTCCTCCACGAAACATTCTAAACCCGGTAGGTGTTGCGAGAGGGGGTGGATATCCATGTTCGAGTTATCGTTCGCGGGACATCCCATATAACTGTACAAATGCATGCCTGTAAAAAACAATTTTTCTATACCAATACCAAAAAAATTCAGTTCTAACTTCAATTGCAAGATTAAACTTCCGAGCAAAAGGATTAGCAGGTCCCAAATCCAATAATCACGAAAGTTTTCCAAAAATAGAAACAAAAAATTCAAAGTTCGAAGTCGATAATCGCTCCAAAGTTACAAATATGAAAAATTTGAAAGTTCGATTTCAGTAGTTATAAAAATTTTAGATTAAACAAAATTCAAAGTTCGAAGCTGATAATTACAACTACATTTGAAATTCAAGAAAATTTTCGAAAGCCAAATCCAATACTTAAAAGATATTTTTTAAATAAAAAAAAAGGAAAAGGTTCTAAGTCAATAATCCGACTAAATTTCAGAATCCAAGACGTTTTGAAAATTCAAATTCAATGGTTGCGAAAAAATTTAAATAAAAAAAAAAAAAAAATTTTCTCAGTTCACAATCGATAAATTCACTATATTTCGAAAACAAAGAGATTTTAAAGATCAAATTCAATAGTTAAGAACAAAAATCTGAATTAAAAAAATTTTTCGAGTTCGCAGTCAATCATCACAACGAAATTGTAATTCCGAGATAACACAAAATTTTTCAAATTCTAGTTTACTAATTATGAGAAAAATTTGAATTCCCAAACAACATTCTAAGTCCAACTTTAATAGTTACAATAATATGAAATTTCGATTTACAAGAAATTGTTTATTTATTGTTAACATCATCAAAAATTTTATTAAATTGTTATTATATTGTTTAGTAACCAATACGAAAACAATTTTTTTTATTCGTAAACACAAGTATTTAAACACTACCGACCATTTACTAAATTGTTTAAATTAAATGTTAATAAAAATTTCAATAATAAATTTTCAGAATGCCGCAACGAAATTTATGTGTATTTATTATACATGCGAAGGTCTGGACGATAACTTACTAAACTAGAGATTAGAATTATTCTAACTTATTAACTATGTAATAAAATTTAAAAGTATAAACGTGTCCGTAACAGATAAAATGTGCCACTATTAGGTCACGTTAATTAAAAATATGTGTAACTTAATGACCCATTAATATGTCTAATAGTAAAATAAAAAGAAAATAAAAAAATAAAAAAACGAAAAATTAGTAAAATAAAAACAGAAAAATAAAAAAGTGAAATAAATATCTAATACATTTGTGCAAATCACTTCGTATGCGTAACAAAATTTAAAATATAACATAAAGTTTTTAAATCTGTATCCATCAGATGTTTTTAGTTATCCATTCTTTTAGCTTTTTTTTTGTTATATTTAGTAAGTTTGAGCGCTTTCATTTCATTTGGTAGGAAATTGTATATTGTAACAGCTTTTAAGTAGCTATCTTTACTGCTTATTGTTTTGTGCCTTAAAGGTAGTTGGATACTCTTATTTCTTGTTATACTTAATGTTTCGAGGTATTTATCTTTAAGCACATTATAATGATATATTAGCGCTTCGTTTGTGAATAGTTGCTCCAGGTTTAAGGGATTGCTGTGTGAGAAACTATTTTTGTTAATTATCTTCAACAATCTAATCTGTAATCTTTTAATCAAGTTTAATGCATTTGAGTAAGCACCTCCCCATGCAATGATTCCATAGTTTATTATGCTATAGTAGAAAGCATAATTAACCATTTTCAATGCTTCTGTTGTCATGAATTTAGATATTTTATTGAATATGAAAGTCAGATATTTTTTCTTGTTTACTATGTAGTCTACGTGCTTATCCCATTTCATGTTCCGATCAATAATGATACCTAGATATTTATAACTTTCGACTTTCTTGATCAGTTTCCCTTGTATTTGAATATTTATATTATCTGGGAGGCTGTTGTTGTAAATTCCATAAGTCATATATACACTTTTGTCTATGTTCAAAGAGAGCTTATTATGAGCAAGCCACGCAGCGATTTTTTCCAATTTAATATTCAGATTTGTTTCAACTTCACACCAACTCTTGCCAGTCGCTATAACCTCTGTGTCATCCGCATACGACATAATACTATTATGAGGCATATTTAATAAGAGATCGTTTACATATAAGATGAATAGTAGTGGTCCCAAAATTGTTCCTTGCGGGACTCCCGTAGTTACAGCTTTGTATTCACTTTTGTATTCATTTATATTAACTCTCTGCTGTCTATTGTTTAAATAGCTTGTCATAAGTAAGTGGGTGATACCCCTGATTCCACAATTATATAGCTTGTTTAAAAGAATTTGATGGTCAACTGTGTCAAATGCTTTCGCGAGATATAAGAATGCGATTGCAATTGGAGAGCTGTTATCTAGCCTACTGTATATCTTGCTGGTTAATCGATTTAGGGTATCCTTTGTGCTTTTATTTTTCAAAAATCCAAACTGGTTAACTGTTATGATTTTACATTCATTGATAAAATTTAGAAATCTGGCATGAACAATTTTTTCAAATATTTTCGCAATTTTAGATATTAATGAGATTGGTGTATAGTTAGATGTTAATTTTTTGCTATTTGCCTTGTGTGTGGGTATTATTTCAGCTTTTTTAAGTACCTCTGGCCACACTGCTTTTTGCATGCATAGATTAAATATATGTACAAGCGGCAATGCGATATAGTGTGATACCGCCCGGATCATTTTAACATTTATATTATCAACACCACCGTTTTTCAGTTTTAAGTTGTTAATGATATCTGCGATTTCATTGCAGTTTGTTGGCGATAAGAATATAGTTTTACTGTTTATTTTTGGATTTTCTATAAAAGTATTACTTGGCCGTTGTATTCCTTTACTTAATTCTTTCCCAATGTCACAAAAATAGTTGTTCATTGTCTTCTCTATTTCATCAGGATTAGTGATTAATTTCATTTTATTGTCATATATTTCATGTATTCCAGTATTTTTCTGTGTGTTTTTACCAAGCTTCTCATTTACTATTTTCCATAGCTTTCTCAAGTTATAACGATTTTTCTGGATTTGTTCACTATCGAAAATTAGCTTTGCATTATATATTACTTTATTAAGTATTTTGCTGTAATTCTTGTATTCATTCTTCACCGTATCGCTTTTTGGGTTTGATTTTCATATTTTGTATAGTAGTTCTTTTTTGTTGCAGGATATTATGATTGTTTTAGTGATCCATCTACTTCTGGGCTTTAAATTTCTTTGGTTATTTCTAGTTTTAATACAATAAGTTGCTAGATCGATACAATATTTTAACTTATTAATTAATTCATTCATTCGTGGCAATGTTCGGATCAGACACTGGCAATATTTCATTCCATGCTACTTTTCTTGCTATAGTGTGGAATTTTTTATAGTTTACTGACGTTTTTGGTTTTTTAATTTTGTCATTTCTAAGTTTATTTATTGATATGAAAAGAGGATAGTGGTCAGTGATCAAGTTAGTCAGTCTGAAAGTACTGGTGTTGATTGTTTCAGCTTTTATAAAGATATTGTCAATATTTGTACCGTTGTAGATATTATCAGATGGTCTGGTTATACCCTGAAAACCAGGCTTATAACCATTAATTAAAAAGTTATTCAAGTATTCCTGAGTTACAATGTTTAGACGGAGTAGGTCAATATTGAAATCACCCAAAATTAGATGGTTTTTAGTGTTCTTTTTAATTCTTAGATAGTTCTGCAAATTGTTAATAAATTCAATTGTTGATAAATTATGTGATCTATATAAATCTGATACTTCAAGTTTTTTATTATATTTCATTGTAATGCTAGAGTTTAGGATCCTAAGTTTACCTATCTCAATAACCTCTGTATATTCTGTTATAGTGTCTTCAATATATATTACTCCAATACATATTACTCCATCTGTTCTATTTAACCTACCATGATTGTAATACATTTTGTAACCTTTAAGTGAAAAATAATTATAGCTTTCTAAAATCCAAGTTTCAACGCATACAATAATTGATGGCTTGATCTTAAGACTCTCAATAAATATTTGTAGTTTATTGAAGTTAGCATTTAAGCTTCTGATGTTCATATATAAAATATAATCTTTCTTACTTTTAATATATTTATTGAGAGCAAAGGGGTCATTAAATATTTTTTCGCTCTGCATATTTCCGGATAGAATGCTATCGACAACTTCAATATGTTCTTCCATTTTATTTTTATAAGCCATAATTAATAGTAGCAGTCTTTTGCGTGATTCTTATGAGGTACAAAGGGCATTTGCTTCGATCAAATGCGGGATGCGTAGTATCGGACGTACCATTGCTCTTGCAATTACAGTAGCATAGGTTTTTCTTAGTGGAACAGTCCTTAGAAAGGTACGCATTTGAGCAAAAACCACAGACGGGGTCTTTACTCTTACATTCCTTAGCTATTTGGCCAAATTTGTGGCAGTTAAAGCACTGTGTAATCGAAATATGATCAGCACATCGACAAGATCGCGTATCAATATAAACTCTATTAGTTTTACAGAGGACATATCTACACTCCGGAGGCATTTCAACGATACATGAGCGGGATTTTCTGCCGTCACGTACCGGAAAGAGATAAATGACCATAAAACTATCGGCGGAAATGTTCGGAAAATTTTGCGAATGCAGGGCTAGAGATACGTCCTTACCACTAAGGTCGATGGGTACGTCATGTATAATTAAGCACGGATTGTTTTTAATTTTATCCTTGACCTCTAGGCCAGCATCATGAAGCGAAAGACAATTTTTCAAGATCGCAGAGTTACACGCGTCGTCTTCGATTACAATCGATTTATTTGCAGCAAAGAAAATACGCTTAATACGAAGACCAATCTCCACAGGCTTCACTATACTTAAAAATAAAGTCTTGGTAGCTTCAGATGAGCCGATGTCTTCTGATGTTGCGTCGACGGGTTCAATCACAACCTGTGAGTCGGTGCGTATTGGGATAGTTTTACGGTTGCTAACTATAATCTTCTGCTGTGACGACGTGCCTTGACTGGGGTGAAAACTCTTGGTTAAGCTCGCATAGGTGCGTTCTTGTGTAGATGCGGCAGTGGTTACAAACGAGGAGATGTTATCGATCGTCGCTCGAGAGGTGTTCACTTGCTCAATAACGTCGCGGATGTCATTCTTAAGACTTTTCACAGAGCTTTCCGAGGCAAGAAAATGCGCATAAGCTACTGTAATTTTATTGAAAGCATCACAAAAGCAGTTGATAGACTAACGTAGCATGGCTTTTACTCCTTTCTCCTTCTCATTTACCAATGCTAGTAATATATTATTACGTTGTGTGGACACAGTAGATGATAGAACATTTAACTCGGCTGGAGAGAGTATAGCTGGTGGGGGATCTCTGTCATTTTCATAGTCAGCATCATCGTCTGAGCGAGTCCTTTTGTTTATTTGGCTCATACTCGCAAAAGCGCCAAGGTCGTCGAATAAGTGATTAGGCCGGCATGAGGTGGCGACATAGGCAGCGTGTAGATGTAAAATGCCAGATCATCCAGTTTAAATGTATAATTTAATAAGCTAGACCTGCTGTTATTTGTTTTTATTTGCTGTGTTTGGTTTACAAGTTATACGCGATGATCTGCGTATTTTAAACTCTGACTTGGCCATTGACGACCTTCACGTTACCCGGTGCACTGCCGACGATGAAGACGTGAAGCGCTCAACCACGAGGATGGTCTTAAGAGGCGTAACCCGAGAAGTTAAAGTGTAGGGTGAACGAGAGTAGTCTAGATGTGCCGCTAGAGTGACAGTTGACAGGGGCCGATATCAAGAGCATTTTGCAGAACAGCATAAAACTAGGCGATTCGGCTTCCACAACTTGCAACTATCACATCACTTACACACATCGATGCATCTCAACTTCCGGCACGCGACAGTATTACACTTTTTATCAAAAGTTGCCAATAAACGTTGCAAAATTTAAAAGTAGTCGGAGCGACACTATTATACGTCAGCACACCAGCTAGGCTGTTTACTTATGAGTTATATATATGTAATTATGATAATACACGCTGATGTCAGGTCAATGTAACACGGGTATATTGAATTTGACCTTTTATAAGTATGTATCATCATATATAGCTTTATATGGTTATATATTGACATATATGGTCATAGATAATGAGCTATAACAATATATGTAAATTTTTGAGTTGACAGTCGCGCAATTATGTATGATAATATGCGCTCATATATATGTATATAAGTATACATGGTCAAGTAATGTCTGATCATATATGGCTATATATAACTTTATATTGACATATATTAGCATATACACCTATATATTGTAACGGGTGTGTAGATCCCGTTCGAAATCCCGCGCGCGTAGCACTGTAAGGTGGGAACTCGCGCACCGCCTGATCGTTCAAGGCGGCCTTGTGCGCGACTTCACACCGGAGAGAGAGAGCTTCTTCTTCCCGCGCGGACAAGGAGCCATCTTGATTTCCGACACCGCTGAGTCAGCCCGCGCCAACATCTCTCTCCGCGAGTGCGACCTTGTACGACGACTGATCGACCGAGCGGCGCCCCCAACCCGCCCCCGCGACTGCAAGGACTACGTCCGTACCAGCGGAGCAAGATTGTGGCGGCAACCGAACAGCGAAGAGGCAGTTTGAAGCGAAGTAGGGAACGCGATTCGACCACCGTACTGCTTGCGTTAGCGCATGACTGGCCAGCCCCCAAACAAATCCGCTACTTACTAAAGCGTCATTTTTGTATTTACGCATATGGGGAGTTCACTTGTTGTCCAGGTGAATTAGGGTCGGCTTCCCCGTCACCGCCGACTTGCGTGTTGCAGCGGCGCTTCTATTCGCGTTATAGCCAGTAGTTTCGAGCTACTGGTTCATCGTTTCCCGTAAAATTGCGTGCGTCGGTATCATAGCCAGACAGCGGCGAGCTGCTGTAACTGTAGCTAGCTAGCATCTGTATCGAGAGCTGACGGGAGAAGAGAAGCCGGCCAGGTAAGTACTTGCTAAGCGGCGTTGTACGGGAGTTCGTGCGCAGCACGGGCATCATCAGAGGATTGGTAAGTCGAACGCGCGCCGCGGTACTTACAGCGCGACTTCGCAGAGAGTAGTGTACGCGCCGCGAACCAGTAGGGGCTCAAGCCCGTTCTGAATTGCTAGGCAGAGCGGGTCCCTCTACAGTTGCGCTGGAGCGGGCTGGGCCACTCCAGCCGGCTGACGTGTGCCTCCGTCTACGACGTGTGCCTTACGTGCACAGTTGCTTCAACTTTTAGCGCATCGATCTTTTAACCCCTTTCGGTCTACCCCGTAACAACTGGCGCCCAATACGTGTGTTTTACACATTAATTAGGAAAAGCTTATAATTTAAATTCATTTCTTTTTCCCCTCTTGTAAATGTTTCAGATTTATTTTTCTTTGATAAATTTAAATCGTGCGAAAAGGAATTTTAGGCATTTGCGGCCGCGGCTCGCGAATCTATTAATTTTTTTTTGTTTTTTTTTGTTATTTTTCGTGCGAAAATTTTATATCATGCTCGGATTACTTAATTTTTTTTTTCGTAATTTTTTTTTGTAAGTGCGCGCAAGGCTAAATTGCCTATTGGCTTTAGTGACTCGATTTGGAGAATTTGTGTGTGTTTTGGTAACAAATTGTAACCAGGGCTCGAATTCTTTTTTTATGTAACAGGCCGAGCGTTGTTATTTAGATAGGATATTTATTTATTAAATATTTATTTTTAATAATTTATTTATTACGATGGTAATATATTTATGCGATGGTCACGCGGAGGCAAAAAGAGGGGTGTTGAACGAGACGACCAACCTGTCGACTTTAAAAGAGCAGGGTTTGAGTACCTCGGTTCCCCTCGACGCCGAAACTCGATGGTGGTTACACCTCGAAGTCGGCGAATATGGCCTGCGAGTGCTCCAGGAGCATCGACCACCGCAATGGGCACGGTAGGTTTGCAGCTCGTTAGAGCGCTAAACAAGGAGTTGGTGACCTCCTCTACGCAGATAGTGAGGCTAGCCGATGGAAGGCGTAGTTCTCTTGTCGACCACGTAATATTGCCTATTACGGATCGGTTGTACTGTAAAGACGTCGACCGCTTCGTAGATATAGAAGTAGCTGGCATGTCGCACGATAGCGTGGAGTTATACGCTATTAGGATCGTTGACGCCAGTGAAGAGCAGAAAAAGTAGCTAAACGAGATAGTAGAAACTATCCTCAGCCCCCAAAAGCCCGGGCTTGGATGTGTGTCCCGCCTCAAGCATGAGATATTGGTTGGGAACACGAAGCCCATTAAATAGCGCCTCTACTCGACGTCGGATCGGGTAGAGGAGGAAATGCGACGTCAGGTGCGCGACATGCTTGAAAAAGGCATCATCGAGCCCCCCACTAGTGGATGGTCTAGCCCTGTGGTAATGGTGCGCAAGGCAGACGACACACGGTGGTTCTGCAATGACTACCGAAAGTTCAACTCCGTTACTGAGTTAGATGCTTACCCGCTGCCTAATATGCAGGATATCCTGTGGAAGTTGAGGCGAGCGAAATGTATATCTACGCTTGACCTCAAGAGCGCCTATCACCCGATTCAGCTGGACGAAAAGGCTCGAGCCATCACGGCTTTCCCAGTACCCGGGATGGGCCTGTTTCAATACCGGCGTATGCCGTATGGCCTTACAAATGCGCCTGCCACCTCGCAGAGGCTCATTGACCTAGTGATAGGCCCTGAATTAGAGCCCGACGTTTATGCCTATCTCGACGATGTTATCATCGTCGTCGAAACATTTGAGAAGCATAAACAAGCCCTCAAGCTAGTGCTAGAGAGGCTAGTCGCGGCAGGATTGACGCCTAACTTGGATAAGTGTGTCTTCTGCAAGCCGGAAGTGAAGTACCTCGGTTTCCTTGTGAAACGCGATGGTACCCGGCCGGATCTGGTCAAGATTGAGCCGATTGCCAAATATCCGGAGCCGACTACCCTCAAGCAGTTGCGGAGATTTCTGGCAATGACTTCGTGGTATCGGAAGTTCATCCCAAAATACGCAATGATTGCTTAGCCGCTGACGCGGCTCACCAAGAAAAACCAGCAGTATGAGTGGCTTGATGAACAGCAGTGCGCGTTCGATACGCTGAAAGCCTTCGTGATGATAGCGCCCGTGCTACACCGCCCGGATCCTGACGGTGTTTACATCGTACAGACTGACGCGATCGATGTAGGCCACGGCGCGGTACTTCTTCAAGAAGTAGCGGGCATGAAGAGAGTACTGGAATTTGCGAGCCACATGCTTACGTCCGCGGAGCGTTATTACAGTGTGACGGAACGAGAGTGCCTCGCCGTCGTGTGGGCGATTGGTAAATTCCGCCGTTACACCGAGGCCTACGAATTTCGTGTCGTTACGGATCACAGTAGCTTGCGCTGGCTCTATTCGATGATAAATCCGACAGGCTCGTAGTGAGGATGGTATTCTTCAGAGTGTTATAGTAAAGGCGCTTCCTGTAATAGGTGAACATCTGGTGGGGTTATTCAACTCCTCATTTGCGCAAGAGATTTTTCCAGATCTTTGGAAGAAGGCACGTGTAACACCTTTAAAAAAGTGTTTTACGCCTAAAAGCTCAACGGATTTTAGGCCAATCTCCATCTTGTGCTTCCTTTCAAAGGTTCTTGAGAAGATTGCTT
>JAYJLV010116767.1:0-10867 GCA_036873485.1 Torymus texanus | reverse complement strand
CACGCGCGCGCGCAAACACGCAACACACGCACACACACACACACTATCGGCGACCGTGGCAAGATTCGCATAGGACTGGTTAACTGTTCAATCAGAGAGATGCGTACGCCCCCCAAGTGCTACAGGTGCTGGTACACGAGGCGTACCTCAAAACGGTGCAAAAGTAACATTGATTGCACGATGCTTTGCATTAGATGCGGCGGTGAGGGTCACAAAGTCGCGGAGTGCACGAAGGACGCAGTATGTTTCTTGGGCACAGAAAGAGGGAAGAAGAACTGCAACCACATTGCAGGAAGCCACAAATGCTTAGTCGTCATGGAGGAGACGCGGAAACTCGACCAAAAAAGAAAATGAAGTTATTGCAACAAAATCTGTACCACTGCGCAGGAGCCTTGGACGTCCTGAGCCAGTCGGTGACAGAAACAAGACCTGACTTGCTAATAATATCCCAAGCTGTATGGGATGTCCTATGACCTACAATGGGTATTTGACTCCACGGGGAAGGCTGCGATCTGGTCCTGCAGTGATCTCCCATTTCAAGACTATGACAGTGCAAACGAAGGCTTCGTGAGAGCAAAACAGGGGAAGATCCACTTTCTCAGCTGCTACGCACCACCAAAGAGAATGGAAGATAAGCAGGATACTATATTCATTAACTTCCTCGATAGACTGACCAACTACGCCCAGAAGTACTCCCCCGTCGTCATCGTGGGAGACGTCAACGCGTGGGCAGTGGACTGGGGAAGCAGGGAAACCAACGAAAGGGGGGAAGCCCTGCTGGAGGCTATATTCCATTGGATTTCGCAAGTGCCGTCCCACGCTCGATGCCATAAAACTCGTCGTGAATAAAGGGAAGAAAGCAATCGCCGGAGAAAGATAGGAAACGTAGAAAAGCAGTACTGCCTGGTGGTAACTCTGGACATCGGGAATGCTTTCAACTCCGCCAGATGGGACTGTATCCTCGACGCCCTAGCCAGAATCAACGTCCCGAGATACCTACGGAGAATCGTACGCAGCTACCTCAGTGACCGTATCCTTAAGCACAATACCGAGGTCGGGCATCGTATGTTTGCTCGCGTTCGGTGGAAGATGTCTGCGCGACGGTCGCGGTCGCTGTCATTGTGTATAATAATTTTTACTTCTAATTTCATATAAAAATGTTGAAGGCTAGCACTCGCTGGCTTCGCATTTTTATATGAAAAATGACATTATAGGCTGGATACTCCGGCTACCTGACGTTTAAATTAAAAGTAAAACAAAAGTAAAACAAATATTTTCGCGCGCGATGCATGATACTTATTCGTCTGAGGAATCATGTGTTCGCTCGACGTTATGCTAATGGCAAACAAATATTTTATAACGTATAGGAAATGAACTAGCATTTTTCAGGCACTAAGTCTAACATTTTAGTTGGACTATAAATTTTTAAGTCGAGTTCGACCGTACAACTATTAAGTTAAACGAAACGAACTCGCATTTTTTTATTTCTGCAACGAATCAAAGTCTGACTGAAATCAGACCTTTACTCGTTTTCAAAAATTAAAAAAAAGAAAAATTTTTCAGCTTTGTTGACATGTATCATCAGAGCACATGTTTACGTTCTAACCGACTTTTTCTCTCTCTCTCTCTCTTTCTAGCCTACAGACAACGTTGCACGCGTGCGCATACTACTAGGTTATGCCCCTCCCCATCTCTTGCACGTGTACTGATAAAAGACGCGCGCGCGCTGCTCAACATGATTTTTTCTACCGCTGTGGACGTCGTACCAGCAGCAGCCGTATTAAAGCCCAACAATAACTGCAGGTCGGAGAGGAGTCATCTACGACGTAACAATCGTAGGCGAGAACATCCTCTTCTGCCTCCTCCTCCACCAACTCCTCCTCGAATTTCTACTCAGAATTTTTCAGGAGTTTTCTTGCGCGTGCATCGCATCGCATGTATGTGTGTGTGTGCTAAGCATACATATATGTAGGCCCTTGGCGGCAGTGCCGCACCTACATACCCATATGTGCTCGCGCGTGCGCGCACGTGTGTCTGTATATGTAGTCACTCGCGCTGGGCCGCAGTGCCGCATCTACATATACATATGTGCTCGCGCGTGTAGTTACGTCCGCCGTAAGAAAACAAAGGCTCGCGCGCACACTTGAATATGGGCAGGATTTATGAACTTTCCTTATACTATTTTAATTATTTAATAGATTTTCATGCTTATTCCGTATAAACTAATTTAATGAGTCATTTGTTTCTTCGTATAGAATTTAATTATCTTTGAAGACGATGTACTTCATTTTGCCATTAATACGTACTATCTGCTGCTGCTACTGTTCTGCGACTGTTCTCAAGCGAGAGTCAAACGAATGAGAGCTCGGACGTTTGGCGTCTTATTTTACAATCCACTGTTCACTTACATCCCCTCCCCCTGCTTTTTTAACCAATCATATTTCATTTCCCCACTCTGGTTCTCACGACCAATCACAATAGACCTCCTCAGTATATATACAGATGCTGAGACGGTAAAAAATCATTCCACTTTTCCGAGTCATTCGATGTAGTGGTCCAAGATGGTGGAATATTTTAAAACTACAGCTCAGAACTTGTGGAATTCGTGTCAGTTTACGTTAAGTGGTGATGCTGACGAGGATGATGTTAACCGATGGCTTGCTCTCGGTCAGCCGGCTCTGCTTGCTGCTCAAAATTTAACTCAGGCCCCCACCAACAACTTAACTGTAGCCGATAAACGAAGATTAGAAGCTAGTATTACGCTTATAAATAGTGTACTGCATTTACTGAGCGAACGCTCGGTTGGTGGTGGGCTACAAGCTGTTGAAGATGAAAATGCAGTAGCCTAGGACGATGTAGAGTCCGCTTTTGAAAATAGGATAAAGACGGGTGTGATCACGAACCGAAGACATCTCGACTTGGTAACTTTTATGAGAGATGCTATGAAACAATTTATTAACAAAGTTAATGAAGCTCTCGAAGAGCACTCTGCTTTAAGAGTTAATACTGTACTGGCAGCTGAGTATGAAATAGTGAAAGACGACGAAGAAACTAATGACATCAAGTATTTCAACACAAAGACGGCGTCGATATATTCTTCTACAGACTTAAACGAATGGTTTCTTATGAATGTTTAGAAACCGATTGATACGGAAATGGAAAAGTTTGAAGAGCGCAAGTCTGTCTGGTCGTTTAAATCGATTTTAAACTTGATTATTAACATTCGTAAACTTAATCCTATGAGAGGAAGTTCATAATCAACATATATATATGTTGATTTACCTCTCTACATTAAGGTCAAGAAGGCATGCATCAACGTTAAAAACAATGATAACGAATGTTTCAAGTATACGCCTATATGCCGTTCTATCTGCACTATCCCGCAAATCATCACACAGATCGTGTATCTTTATATTTCCCGTACAGAGATGAACTCAATTTCAAAGGTATTACTTTTCCTGTTGATCTAAAAGAAATCTGCAAATTCGAAAAACAAAACGATGTCTCCATAAATATGTATTACTTGAAGAAAAAAGGAAATATTTTTGACGTTTTACCATGTCACTTGACTGTAGAAAAAAAAGAAAGACATGTCAATTTACTTCTTGTCGAAAGTTATTATGTTGATGAAAATGAAGAAGAGCGAGCGGATGATTTTGACAATGTGCCATATAGACTTCACTATGTATTGATAAAAGATCTATGGAGACTTGTAGGTTAGCAAATATCTTCCCGCAAACGTAAAGCATTTATATGTGATTGATGCTTACATTATTTCTGGTAGAAAGAGAAGTTATCGATGCATACAATTGACTGTATAAAAAAGAATAAGTATAAAATTACGCTCCCGACAAAGACAAATAATATCTTACAGTTCAAAAACTTTGCTCACAAATATCAAGAACCGTTTGTAGTGTATGCGGATTTCGAGTGCATTTTTGAACAAGTATCTGACAGCGAATGTGCTTTCAACGCCATAAATCATTAAGCGTAGGTTTTTTTTATCAAATGTAGCTACGGTGATAATTTATTAGAATACAGATGCTTATAACATGGCAAATTGCCATGATACAATTGAGAGCGCCCGCTAACAAAACAGTCAGACGTATAACGAAGACTTACAATGTACCAGACCCTCTGAAGTGAAGCTCGTTACCCTGGTGATAATTGTTTAAGTCGATTAAGTTATTTCTGTTGTTTAAAACTAACTACCTACCCGTACTGTGAGCACACTGCGATTGTGATCCCCATCCCTAGCCCTAAAATCCTAATCTCCCACATGCCAAACCACCACCAAGACCAAAGATGAGCAGAGAAAGCCGTGGCTGCAGCAGGGGCAAGAAATAGCTTTGATTATGACAGCGGCAGCCCGCAATGCAAAACGTAAGCAGCAGCAGTAGATACGGCGATCGCGGCTCAAACGTGATCGCTCGGCCCTACTCGGGCCTTTTTGCCCTGCGCGCAGACCTGCGACACTGGAGAGCGCGAACGCAAGTCTCGTTCGCTCTCCTGTGGGCTAGCAACGCAAGCGTCACGCAACAATAACGACCACGTTTGAGACCTTGCCATCTTCATTCTCGTCATCGACCTAACAACCGCCGCGCAACTTCCCGTCCTTCATGAGGAACGCCGTCACCATACCGTTGGACTATTATGGCCACCGTTGCCCGACTTACTGCGCTAATCGGCTCTACGGCGACGACGTCGAGGCATTCGTCGAGTATCGAGTGTTGTAAGTGAACAGTTTTGTGAAGAGTGCCCTTTTTTCCCTCCCGCCTCCTACCAAGTGTGTGTGCGGCCGCGTTAATATCACAGAATAGAGTACCTTCGAATATGAGTGCGCGTCTGAATTCTCACCAGGACACGAGAGTCGCGTCGGGGCCACTGTAAGCGTTACGAACCCGCGATTATTCCCCCAGTAGATAGTCTCATGCAACGTACCGCGTAGGCGGCTGGCGTCCGAGTTTAGTTAATATAATATAATAAAATTGTGTGTTAAACGACAGTGTATTTGAAATTCATGTATTTAGATCCCCCCTCCCTTGCAGTAATTAATAGCGCGCAGCCCGACCGTTGGTTACAAAGCTACAGACAAGAAGGAGAAAAAAATGAATCACCGGCAAATGGTTTGTAATGGCTCTTCACTCTCTAGCTGTAAAATTAAATGAGACTTACAAAAATCCTCAACCAATGGGCACTTTGACGCTACTAGAGATATTCAATTATAACAAAGCACAAATATGTCACATTTGTGAAAAGCCTTTTACCAAGGTCGACAAAAAAGTTTGCGATCATTGTCATTTCACGGGAAAGTGAGTATTATTTCAAAATATGTTTAATGAACATTATTATTTTTATTATTATTTGTTAAATAGTTCGTGTAATCTCAGTTATCAAGACTCGAGAACAATACCTATAGTTTTTCACAATTTGAGCGGTTACGATTCACATCTTTTTATAAGAGAAATTGCAACGTGTTTTCCAGGACGAGTTTGGCTTCTTCCACAAACAAAAGAAAAATAGATATCTTTACAAAGTTTGTGGAAGGTACAGACATAAACTTAAGATTTATCGATTCGTTCAAGTTTATGGCCTCGTCCCTGGACAAGTTGTCGTATTTGGAGAAGCTTAATATTTTGGAGCGTATATTCAAACAAGATGGTCTCTACAATGAGCAGATTGTACTCTTGAAAAGAAAAGGAGTTTTTCCATACGACTACGTCTCGTCGTCTGAAAAACTTGAAGAGACAAACTTCCCTCAAAAGACGATTTCTTCAGTAGCTTGCATGAACACACATTAGCGATAAAGATTATGAGCACGCTAAAAATGTGTCAAATGCTTTCAACATTCAAAATCTTGGTCAATATTGCGATTCGTATCTCAAAACCGATGTTCTGTTGTTAGCCGAGGTTTTTGAAAATTTTAGAAAAAACTGTCTTACGGCCTATCATCTAGATCCTGCTCACTACCATACAATGCCTGGATTGACGTGGGATGCAATGCTCAAATATAATAAGGTAAATAAGTCATAAAATTTTCTCTCTCTCATTTCATTTTATTCTAAATACGAATGATTTATCAGATTCAACTTGAACTACTAACAGATACTGACATGTTAATGTTCATTGAACGTGGTATTCGAGGGGGTATAAGCCAGAGCTGTAATTGATATGCCACGGCGAATAATCATTACATGGGAGAGAATTACAAACCCGACAAAGAAAACAAATACCTGACGTACTTCGACGTTAATAATTTGTATGGTTGGGCCATGACCGAACTACAACCTTTCGATGGTTTTAAATGGGTGCAAAATGTTGAGCAGCCTGGCTCTTTTAACGTCCCCAATCATAGTCAAATAGGTTATATCCTTGAAGTGGATTTGGAGTATCCGCAATATATGCATCATATGCATAAAGATCTTCCTTTTTGCGCTGAACATAGAGCGCCTTCGGGCTTAAAGCAGAGAAGTTTATGACAACTTTATTCAACAAGGAGCGCTACGTTATCCACTACCGCGCTCTCAAACAAGCGTTAGAAAATGGCTTGCGTCTTATAAAGATTCATCACGTCGTACAGTTCAAGCAAAGTCGATGGCTGAAGCCGTATATTGATTTCAACAGTGAAAAACGTAAGAACGCTAAAAATGAATTCGAAAAAATACTGTTCAAGCTATGTAATAACGCTATATACGGAAAGACGATGGAGACTGAACGCAAACGAGTTGATGTCAAGTTAGTAAACAAGTGGACTGGACGATACGGGGCTGAAGCTTTCATCGCGAAGCCAAATTATGACAGTTCAACGATCTTTGACGAAAATCTTGTTGCAGTGCAGTTGTTGCGCACTGACATATGTAATCGAAAACCGATTAGAACCGACTTTTACCGACTTCTCTAAAACACTAGTTTACATATTTCATTATGATTATATGAGAAGGTGTGTAGGTGACAACTGTAAGCTATTGTATACGGAACACAAACATTTACGACATCATGCGATGAGACATTGATGAATTTGACACTTCTGATTATCCTGAAAATAATGCTTTCAAGATACCTCGTATCAATAACAAGATTGTTGGACTAATGAAGGACGAATGTAATGACCGAGTTATGTTGGAATTCGTCGGACTCCGGAGTAAAATGTACGGTATTCAAGTTCAAGGACAGAAGCCAATCAAAAAAGCCAAAGGCGTCAAGAGCTCTGTGGTGAAATCTACTATTAACTTTGAAGATTATATCAAATGCTTACGTGAAAATATAATTCTGGCACGTGAACAACGAAACATCCGATCGCGTAAACATGTGCTTTACACTGAAAAAGAGAAAAAAATAGCTCCCAGTGCACATGTCGATAAGCGCCATCTTCTAACAGACAGTCTAGACACTCTACCATGGGGCCATTACAGTATGATGGTGGGGGTGCCCAATGTGGATGCTGCAGGAGCTATGGAAGGGGAAATCGAACCGCCAAACGCCGCAACGAGGGCCCTATATCAGGAGGCACCCAGCGAGCAAGAGCTCATACGGGCAGTTGAGTCTCCTAAGGACCACCAGCAGCAGCAGCACAGCCCAGCAGCCGACTTGCACACAGCCAATCATCTGACAGTTCATCATTTTGTATATCAGCAGCAGCTCCTAGCAGTCGACCAGCTCGAGGAAGATTTCCAACCCTATTGGGACTCTCCAAACGCTCCTTTGAGTAAGAGACCGAGAATAGAATAGAGGTTTGTACCAATAAGCATATATACATTTATATTTTTTCTTCCTTATAACTTTGAAGAGAGAAAAATAATCAATTTATCTTCATATTACAGGTGGATCTAGCTAAACTTAACGCTATTGCCCGTGGAGGATGTCCCCTGACTAAAAAGTTGACTGACTTGATCAAAGATGATAGTTATATGGTGACCAAATTGAAGATTGTATCGATGAAATTCGGCAAGAACATAGAAGCAGAACTGGAGAGTTAGTTTGATGTATTTCTGCCGAAGAAAGTGTCAAGCGTGCTTAAAGAAGATGAAAACTTGTACAACCAATTGACAGAGGCTGCAAACAAATACGAACTGTTCCTCATTTATAAGGGTGGTTTCGTCGTTGAATTGAAAAGTAAATAAGTGCTTGTGTAGTGAAAAAAAGCTAGTCAATTTGCCATAGAGTACGCAGGGGACATGTAAGATTTTAGAAAGCATGGCAATGATTATGTTCTCAAAGAATTGGCTACAATGCCTCTTAACAATGATGGGTTACCTGGCAAAGACTCACAGAAAAATACAAACGTCAAAATTTGTGGTTAGAGTTTTCTTACCACGGACTATCTTGGGATTCCGGCAACATCGACTATACTGAAATTGGATACCTACTCAGAGCTAAAAGATGCAAAAAAATATTTGTCATGGGTGACACGGAGAAGAAATGGTTGGAGCGTTTCAATTGCATTGTGTCGGATAACGGAGCGTATAAATGTAATTGCGCCCTCTACAATGTGAAAAGAATGAAAAAATTCTATCTTGCCGACTATGAAATTAAAATTTAGACTTAGCATGGGTTTGAAGAAGAAGCGAGATAAGAGATCGAAGAAGAAACAAACAAAATCTAGAGTTGGCATGGGTTTGAAAAAGAAAGTTACATTAAAAAGCATAGCCAAATCTGCAGCATTTAACTCAGCCCCAAATTAGTGTACTCTCAAAGTAATTCGATTAGCTTTGAAAAAAGCTCGCAATGCGGTCAAAGAAGTAGGTGGTAAAAGGAATATTACCGTTCCTCGGGTTTTACCAATTCCATCAGGCGGGGCATTGCCATTTCTCATACCACTGTTTGCAGGTTTAAGTGCAACTGGCGCTCTAGCTGGTAGAGCTGTTGGAATAGCAAAAGCTATAAATGACGCAAAAGTTGCTAAGCAACAGTTGGAAGAAAATAAAGGGCATAACAAAACTATGGAAACCATCGCATTAGGAAATGGTCTCTATCTCAAACCGCACAAAATGGAATTAGGTCTCTATTTAAAAAAAAAAAAGTTTGACCAAATGAGATTACCTGGGCGTGCACTTACCAACGTTGACATAATAAAATATGTAAAATTCTTAATAATATCTAATTATCGAGGTGTCTTTATGAGAAATGCAATACCTGCTTCTGGCCCGCACTATTGTGAATCAGCTGTTCTTAATCTAGATGACGCAAGTGGGCCTGGAACACATTGGATCGCTTAGAGAAAAAGAGGTAAAAATGTTGTATATTTCGATAGCTTTAGTGATCTCCCACCGCCGTTAGATTTAATATTATGTCTCGGGGTTGACGAAGTTAAATATAATTATGAAAGGTACCAAGATTTTGACATATACAATTGCGGACATCTCTGTCTAAAATTTGTGTGAGACTATATAAACAGAGGCAAAGAAAGACAATGCATCATTCTGATTTAAGCGGTTATGGAACATTCATTAACTCTAACGCTTTCAGGTAAATCATCTATACTAGAAGCACAATATTTTCCACCAATCGAGCTATCGTCAAACAAAAATTACGTTTTAGAGCTTGTAGAATTATTGACATTAAATTCAATCCCAAATATAGATAAAAACAACAATAAATTTTACGTAGATGGCAGCGTTTTTGCTTTACCAGTAGGAAGTTATGAAATTGAGGATATAGACAAATTCCTTCGTAAAAAATAAGCCAAAACGATATTATTTCCAATTTAAAACCAAACAATAATACTCTTCGCTGTACAATAAAGTGTAGTTTACCTATAGATTTTCGACTCGGAAATTCTCTTTGTTCTCTACTAGGATTTACTAAACGTCTTCTTGAACCAAACGTTCTTCATAATTCTGACTTACCTGTTTCAATTCTGAAAATAAACGCTTCGAGTCGAGTCTAATATTACGTCAGGAGCCTACATAAACGGTGATAAAGTACATACCATTCACGAATTCTTTGCTGCAGTTCCTCCAGAGTATAAAATTATCGACGTTCCCTCGCATGTCATTTACCTTCCGATTACTGTAAAGTATATAGATCATTTGCAAGTGCACATAATCGATCAAGACGGAGATTTAGTAAATTTCCGAGCAGAAGTTATAACTATAAGAATACCTCTGAAACAATCGTGATGGGAATTATTTACAATAAAAACTATATAAGCCAAGAAATATGTCCCCCACCCATCAGTCATCGACGAATATCGAAAGCGATAACACGTCCGAACATACGATTCCTAAAAAGTCTAGGCTTAGAAGTAGTACTTGGTCGAAGATAACTTGTATATTCTTTTGCTGCTTTCAACGAAATGGAAGAAATACTAAGTATCCAAGCACCCGTTGCTTTTGTCGAATCCGTAGCACATTACGAGGTTCACGCTCATCAGCCGTATATATCAACATTTAACAACAGCCATGAAATATGCATATCTATACAACATCAAGATTTATGTTTCTTACCTTCCCGCAGTGCATTACATATCTACGGACTATTGGTTAAAACTAAGGATACCGCTGTTCAAAATACAAAACTTGTGAACAATGCCATTTGTCACTTGTTTGAAGAAATTAGATATGAATTAAACGCCATCGAGATAGACAAGTGCAAAAACATTGGCTTAACGACTGCTATGTAAGGCTGGGTGTCGCTTAATCCGACTTGGAGTTCCATCATTGGAAATGCTGGATGGATCAATGTAGAGGAAACACAGAGCATAGTTGACGATGCTGGTTACTTCAATGTATCGATTCCATTGAGCCTAATTTTCGGCTTTGCAGAGGGCTATCGTAAAATTGTAGTAAATGCAAAGCATGAACTCATTCTCATGAGATCAAGACACGATATAAATGCCGTTAAACAAACAGCTATAAGAGCAGAAAAT
>JAYJLV010116756.1:0-10867 GCA_036873485.1 Torymus texanus | reverse complement strand
ATTAAAGTTTGGCTACGGCGCTGTGGCGATACATCACCCATATATACATATTTATATTGCGCGTATATGGAAAGTATGGCCCATATCTTACCCATACTATGGGCAATATATTGGCTATAAAATTTTTTTTTGGACGGGCAATATGTTTTGACGAGTAAACCGCGGTTTAGTACTATTACCTAATCGTTAAAACTAACCATATAAATTTTTATAAGTCCATTGGAAGTAACCATAATATCTTGAATAAAAAAAAACAGTCTACTGCTCGCTTCTACTTAAAAGTAAAATTTTAAAAGATAAACTTGTGAAGGGCCTTCGCAATAGCTTTTAAAAAAAGAAGTGAGGGCAAACTCCACAACACACCGTCTACATTAAGAAAGACAGATACGCTGCTTCCTCCCTATAGCTCCCATCGTAACAATAACCTACCATAAAAAAGCCAAGCACGACAGAGAACGAGAAAGAGAGAGAGAGAAAACTCAGTTGCGCATAGTCATCGTTGCGAAAGTTCGTTCGTCGCGCATTTTAAACCCTTTTATCGACCTCGCCCTTCGCTCTCCTCCTTAATTCCGTCATTGTACGCACGAATAGCCAAGAGTCCATCTTCCGTCGCCGCCACTAACGCTTAAGTGGGCGAATCGAGCGCCAAAACAGATGGAAACGAGGAAAGGAGAGCGAGGGAGGAACAAAAGTCCAGGAGTGAGAGAGAGATATATAAGCGGGAAGGTATAAAGAAAGGGTTAAAAAGCGCAAGGAGGAAATGAACACGATAAAAAACTAGAGCCGAGAAAGGAGGAAGAGGAGGAGGAGGAGGAGGAGGAGAGGGAAAGAGAATTAAGGAAACGCCGAGTTTTTACATCTGTGTACGTAAGAAAATGTTTATGGGTAAGCGCGCCGTCTATAAAGCGCAGTAGGGTTCTGAGAATTAATTATTTTTTTACTCGGTACGAGAGAGGAGGTTGGCGAATTTGAAAGAGATATATATATATATATATATATATTTGTTAGGTTGTTTTGGTATGGCCACTGTGATTGCGAAAATACAATATACGCATAATTCGCGGAGATTATGTTTCTTCTTATTAAAATAACTAAGGCTGAATGAAAATCTATTAGTTATAAGTAACAAGGCGCGAGAAAACAAGAACCTAGTGAGTACGGTGTCGAATCGAAGACGAGAAGCGGAAAAGAGAATCATTTTCCCGCCAAGGGAAAAGTGTACGCGCGCGTTTTATCGGCAATAAAAGTCTCGGACCTCCTCACTTCAGCTCCCGCGTTGTTCCTAATCTAACGTCGCTCACTCATCGTGGAACAAAGTTTCTTTGCATTATAGGTCAGGTCGTTCGACGTTACGAGTCCCGCGCGTAAAACTGACGCGTGTCTTTATGCGCGAAATAGAAAATCTATACTTAGACTGGCAAATCCTTTTTATCTTGTGTGTTTCTGTTGATTGTTGATAAAGGAAGGGGAAAAAAGTTTCCTTTGTTGGAGTGAGTTTGGATGTGGAAGTTTTGGGAGGATTGATGGACGTTGACCTTTTCCTTGTTGTGTATATAGTACATTTATATTGGAAAAAATGAAATTGATTCTTTTTTATAAAAAAAACAGCTATGAATGATATGTGATAAACTTGATTGAAGATAAAGAGAAATTGAAACCGACAAATAAACGTAATATAATATAACATTTTTGAAAATAATAAATCTTCAAAGTAATATTCCGTCAACAGACTACACTCAACGCATTAACAAAATTCAATTTCCGAAAAATTTGAGAAAAGTTACTAAAAAAAAATGGCATTTTTCGAGTGGAAAAAAACGCGGGCGCGAGCTTACATTCATTTCGTCGGGAACTCATTAAGGCGGCACGTCCGGCCGGGCTGTCGACCGAATAAATCACCGAACTCGAAGGACGCCCGCGGAATGACAATAAGTCAAGGAGGCCCCAACGACGACGGTGACATTTTTTCGGCTGCTTTAAAATTCCCGCCACGTGCGCGCGTGCGCCCAGGCCGGTCCTCTTTCCAGAAGTAGAGAGAGAGAGAAAGAGAGAGAAGGAGCATCGCGAGGAAACGAAGAAATAAAGGAAATGAGGGAAGGCGAGAGAGGGAGTGAGAAGAGACGAGGGAGAGTTGGTTTATTTTGCGGACAGACGAGCGCGCTTCTTCTGCGACACACACTCGATTTATCGGGATCGACGTCGTCACGTATGTAAAATTCAACTTCATCCGCGAGGGATAAATATGTTATTCCAAGGGCTAATGCCGAAAGGGACGTATATGGCTTTTCGAAAAGCAAATGTAGATTTAGGGTGTAATGGACTGTAAAGCATCAAATATATATGGTCTATTGTTGGATGAGAATACAAGAATTGATATTATAAATTTTTAAAAATAGAATAAAGATAAATTTGATATTTTGCTGCGTGTATTTTAAAAAGTACGTTAAACTTTAACTCTAGACTAAACAAAACAAAAAAATAACAAGTAAAAACATGAATCATGATAAAATAACCAATTTTAAGTCTTAAAAATGAAATTGGTATTTGTAAATACTCATATGACTTTTCTTTGAAAAAGTATAATTTACCATTACTTTATCATCTAGATTAATTACATGAATTAATCAACTCAAACGTGAAATAATTCGTCAAAACTGGATTTGCCCATAGAAACTCGCAAATCTTAAAAGCCCCGATAAAAAATGATACACACATAACGTACACACCAGTCCAGACCGAGAGAAAACGTGTTTGCGCTCGCGAGCATAAAGAAAACGCCGGTAAATGAGTCGTCAGATGAACGAAACAGACCCCCGCGCGCGCGAAAATTAAACGAAATTCGCAAATAGCCACACAGTCTCCTCCTTCTCCTCCTTTCCCTGCCATTAGATTTGCATTTATATTGTATTTCACGATTTATGGAAGGCTACTCGTCTTGCTTCTCTCTCTCTCCCTCGCTTAGCCTTGAATAATCTCTCAAATATATTTTACGAACCGCTAAAAATCTTACCGGCTCATTTTTCTCGCACGCTGCAAGTTGCATCCCTGTTGCTCCTACTTTTATTTCTTGGAAGCAGCGCGCGTTCCTTTTTTTTTCTTCGCCACTCGCGTGGGTAATGGGAGGCAAGTCGCGTTCGGTGTTTACACACGATATGTGTGTATATAGGTATGTACGTAAGGTTTTACGTTCCTTTAGAAAGTGATGTCGAATTGTAAATATAAAGGTCGGAATTTGGGAAACGAGTCGGCGCGAGTTGCGGTATATAAGAATGTAATGATATGTAATTTTTTAAGTGCCTCGGGTATGGCGGTGGTTAAGTAACATTTGTCTTAATGCTTCGAAATGGAGAGAAATACACTGCTCGCGTTGTGCGCTGACTATTTAAATATACGATGTGTATGTGTGTGTGTGTGTGTAAGGTGTCATTACGAGACGAATAAATTACAAATCTATGCAACGGCAACAACAATGTAACGCAATAACACACGTATAAACGCGCGCAATTTGTTTATATATACAATGTAATTTGAATAACGCTCAAAGAAAGTAAATTATGAACTTCTTATACCGACGACTTATATCGCCTTTTAATAGCTATTGTAAATAAACTCCGTTCCCCTCTTCCCTTCCCCTTCCATCTTACGTGGGTACACATTTTTCAACCTGAAATTTATCGTCTAGTTCTACACGCGCTCGCGCACAGAGTGGCACGGGGTAGAAAAAAAAACAGCAACCAGTGCACGCGCGCACCGATTTTAAATACAGCCTTCGCTAAATAATAATTTTCCTTTAGAAACTCGACTTTCCAAGAAGAACACTGGCGCCCGTTAAAATATCAAACTCGCCTTAATTCATAAATTAAGCGCACGTGAAAGTCCATTGTTATTGGTCGAGCGTATATATGCGCGCTGTGCTGTCTGCTGTGCAAGAAGATGTGCGCTCGTAACGTTATTATATTTATATATACACTATATGCGCAACCACCACTCGCTCTGCAATATTTAATTTATTGTGATGGTGGTTTATTGCTCGCTCTGATGGCAGCTGCCATTGTGTGAAGTCTAAATTCTATTGCCCTCGCGCAAACAAAATTGTAATTCATACTTTATATATATATATATATGTGTGTGTGTGTGTATATATACCCGAGGTTGATGGTTAACGACTTTTTATTTTTTAATTGTTCCGCGACTCTTCGGAGCTTCGAAGTGTAAATAAATCTTTGTGATTTATTGCCACTGTTATTTAATAAACTTTATATTGTCTATATTTTTTTAATATACTTTTATTACTATTATATAACCGTATACTTTTAACGTTTATATCATTCTAAAAGAAATGAAAGACGAAGAATATATATATATATATACACACACACACACACACACACACACACACACACACACACACACACACACACACACACACACACACACACACACCTATAGATAAATTCGTATTGTACGAGAATAAAACTTTAGCAATTAATGAAAAGAAAAGTTTACGGCCACTGTAAATTAAACAGAAACCAGTGCCCAACCTCTAAACAATCAGTTTCCGTCTTCTCGAACAATACCCGCGCCCCCCATAAGAAAAGAAAGCTAACCCCTCGGTCTTAACGCACCCAAAACTCAGCGATAAGACTTCCTATTAATAACGCGCACAGATAACGAACGTCGGAGAAAAAAAAAATAGCGTGCAATTAAAGAACGAGAAATAAAACGCGTGCGCGGACTGAGGAAGACAAAAACTCCGAGCAGATCAAAAAAACAACAGCGTGAGGGAGAAAGAGAGAGAGAGAGACAAACGCGAGTTACCACTCGCTCGTGTGCGCGAGGTGACAAAGTGTCGGATAAGCCGCCGACGACGAGGACGAGCGATTTACGAGCCGTCGCAAATCAGGCTCGCTCTCTTTTCGCGTGGGCACACGCGACGACGACGACGCTTTCGTCGCGTATATATACATACGGGCTGATCGAGTTAGTTTTGCTTTTTGCGATGAATTTATATAAACGAGCACGTGAGGTGGTTGTTGTTGTTTTTTTTTTCGGTGGTGCAAAGGCGCGTTTGAAGTCAACGACGTGGCGGTTTGAAGATCGAGGAGAAAAAGAGAGGCAAGCAGTTCGCGCACGCACGCGCGCGTGTGAGTTGGCTTTGCAGTGAAAGTATGATTTAATGGGTGTTGTTGGCGTAATTTATGTGTATGTCGGTGCGCGGTTTTCGTGCGGTTTACGCGCGCGCGCGCGCGTAGGACTCGCTCAGAAGATTTAAGATTATTTTAAGTTACGTTTGTTAATTTGGAGTAATGGTTGTTGACTTGATTGTTAGTTATTTAGTTGTATTGAGATTTAATGGTCAAGATAGGCTGGGATGTGGGTAAATAAAGAAGCTGAAATATACATGAAGGTGTGAAGCGTTTGGAGAGAATCGTGTTGGAAGGTTGCGAGCTAAAGTGAAGTGAGTATAAGATTTTTCCATTGTAGAAAACATTTGAGAGAGTGAGAATTGAAGAAACTGAAGAAGTATATATGTATATATATTTTCGTTACATTCATTTTCATTTAATTTTATTGCAAGTGCAATATCTTGTATAAAGACAATAAAACTTTTATTACTTACAAACAACATTATAGTCTCTGGATTCAAGTGTCGCTGGTTTTTAAATGTTTGCCAGAGACTTTTTGTTGTAAAAAAATTATTTGTTTATAGAGCCCGTATAGTGAATACAAAAAGGAGTGAAAATATTTCAGATAAAACAATTGTACTTGATGTAATGATATGGAAGTAAAGCTGTTTAATTAATGTCCCAATTTAAAAGCGTCGTAAAACATAAAGTTAAGAGGTATACAGTCTCGTACGAAGTTATATATGTGCTTGAAGTGTTCGCAACTGCTTCAATCATTTTTATTGCCGAGTCAATTATTGAGATTAAAGTGTTATTTTGTCCTTCGGATCTCAATTTTCTTAAATCACTCGATGGCTCGTGATACGTAAGTTTTTCTCACGGGATCCTCTTTCAACTTTACCTCGTTTATTTAATACTTTATTATTACATTTTACGTAATTTGTAATAGGCATCAATTTTTGTACGTAAACTATAAAATAAAAACAACAAAAAAAATATTCTTTTCTATTAACAAATTAAAAAAAAAAAATTGATACCTTCACTCTTAATTATCACCAATAACGAAGGAATTTACAAGAACACGACACGATACAATATTCTTAATTAAACCGAAGCCAGCAAAACCTCGCGTAATTTCGCCGTGGGTCCCTGGCTAAAAATAGAAAACAGACGTCACACGGGGATAATTAAAATTGTTTACAAGTCAATGGGAAAGTGAAAAAAAAAAGTGGAAAATCTGGACAGTTAGTCTCGCTGACGCAGCGTGCGAGTGTGACGACTTTCACATGACGACTCTCTTTCCCGTGGGAAATTTCAAGAGCCGAACACGCGCGTGCACGCGCGAATTCAAAGGGCTTATCTGGATCGCCGTCGAGTGGATGGAAAGCTGCTTATTCTGACCAGTTTAACTTTACATATAACGTCAATTGCGTACACGTTTGAATGGATAAACTTTGTTTCTAAACACTGATTGATTCCCAGTGTGTAATCATATTTACGCTTGGAAAAAAATTATAAATTAAAATTGTAAAATTCGTTAAAATTTCATTAGATTTTCCACTTATTTTACATATAGATATATAGAAAGATGAAGATATAAAATTCCTATGAATATATAAAGTCAAATTACGAAAAAAAATTCAACAACGTCCGTTAATGAACTTAAACCCTCGTAAAAAACTTTCTCGCCAATTGCGTATAGACCGAGAAAAAAAGAGCACGTACACCCGCGACTAACCAGAATATATATATACTTTCAGCGATGATTCCGTCCGACCGCCTACAACGTGAAAGCTGCTGCTGTTCTCCGCTTCAATTATCGTAATAACGCTTAATCAATATACGCTGCTCGTGACTTTAGTCGTTAACCCTTCTATACATATATACATTATACATATTTCTACGTTACAGGATGCACTTCCCCGTGTGCTAACGGCTCGCCTAATAGTCGCTTCAATTTTTTTTTACCCGCGTAGCCCAGTTTTATTATATATTCTTCGCCCTGAACTTCGCTCTCACTCTGTACCAGCAGCGCGCGCGCGAGAATTTTTTTATCGTCGAACGTGTACGGGGCTTTTTGCGCGGATTACGAGTATACGGGCCGCGAGCGCGCGCGGGTTTTACTGTGGAGGTTATAAAAAAGTTCGATTTTAAAGGTATAGAGAAAGAGAGAGAAGGCGATACTGCGCAAGTTTTTTAAGCGATGGGGTTTGCGAGTTTGCGCTGTGTGGTGTGAGAGAAAGAGAGAGATAGATATTTTTTAAATATATATGCTTTCGACGTTTTATATACGGGAAAAAGATGAGAGTAACGAAAGTTTGGAATTATTGCATATTGGCTTTTTATACGTGATGGAGAGGAAATGGTTCGAACTGTTTATCGTTAGGTAAAATGCAAAACGCGTCTGTGGTATTCATGCCCTCTGCTTTTCGTGCAAAAAATTTATTAAGTTTTCACACGCGTTTTATTGGAATAACTTTATAACTTTTAAATGGTCTCTGTAGCATAACGCGATCTAGCAATTAGATAAAATACCGTCGGGAGAAAATGACTGTAATATAACGTGTTTATTAAACTTGAATTCACTTATGAGCGCGTGTACCGAAGCACGCGCGCGGTTACCCCTCGAGTAATCGTTCATGTAAGCGTGGTGTCTGCGAACATATAAATCGCCAGCGCGTTTTGCATAAAATTTATTTCAAACGTAGAAACGAGCGATCTTTGCGTATTTATTTTCGGTATGATTAAGTATTTAGTAAATACTAATATTCTTATTGAATTTCGATCAACTTTTTCAGTACGTCTTTGAACATATTTTCTGTTTTTATTCAAGTAAATATTGTTGAGTAGTGAAGCCATTTCATTTACATCATAAAGAAATATGTACAAGAGACAAGATTTTTTATTTGTCACGATGGAATATTTACATTGTTCGTTGTATGCTTTATTACGTTCTAGTGATGAGGAAATACTCTTCAAAAGGTTTTTCTGAATAAAATACTATAGAGAGCTTCAGTTATTGAATCATTTTATTAATACCACTTTATCATATATATTCTTAGAACCTTCGCGAAATAAATAAAATAACCAAAATAAATACGTTGATATATCAATCGCAGCATTATTTCATTGAACATATCTATAAATCGAGACTCTCGTACCACAAAACTTATCCGTTAAAATGCGTTGAATGAGAGAAGAACCACATACAATACGACAATATTTTCTCCCGCAACATCTATACAGATATGCAACGCCGCGAACTTCGGCAAACTTTAATTATCAACAAAAAGTTACGAATAACTAAAAAGTTCGATCCCTCTCCCCCTTACAGACGATTCTACAAAACTCTCCTCCCCTTCCACTCATCCCCTACAACGCGCGTAAGCCGCAGCGTAGCTTGCCGAGAATCGCGCGAGCTTGCGAAACCGATAAAGATCGCCCGAAGCGGCCTATGAAAAGAATAGAGGGAGAGAAAGAGAGAAGGGAGGCACAGCAAAAAAAAAGAGAGAATCGAGCAGACAGACTCCATTTGCCTCGATCCGCAACTGCACTCACCGTCGTCGATGTCGCGCTCGCGAGACTCTCTTTTCTCTTTCTCGGCCATGTGAGCGTGCGAGACGGTATTGTCGACATACCGCAGGTGTGTATATATATATATATATATATGTGGGTGTGTATGCGAGAGAGATGAGCTAGAGAATGGAGGGATAGTAGACATTTTTTTTATAGTTTTGTACAGTAGTTTTACTACTGTTTGATTTTATATTGTTGTGGATGATTAAATTTGTTAGAATAAATATTATGCGGAATCGTAATTTAAAATTAAAAAAAGAATAAATCAATAGAGATTCTACGATCATAACCCGCTAATAAATGTTTAAAGTAAATAGTATTCATTATACCACAACATTAGCTGTAGAGTCATTAAAAAACACTGCAATGAAATAGTCGAACCGCGCAATCTATAACTACGTTTGTCGCCAGAGCCATTCACCCAACATTCCACCATTCCCAAATTGATTAACCGATACGGCCAATAAATATCACCGTAACCCGGCAAACATTACACTCGCTAATTCTCCTCAATAACTCAAGCACCTTGCACCTCTCTCTCCTCGCGTTAACCTCTCCTCTCCTCTCCCCCTCTCTCTTTACACATAAGGCAACAGCATGCGCGCGTTTCTAATTTATAAAACCCGCAGCCGCTCGCGTACAGCCTCTGACGCGCGATAAAACCCACGCCGCCGTGCCGTAAATTCCGCGTTGCAACGAGTACTACTATACGCTCTTCGTACGTATATATACATGCAGACTAACCGTCGGCGCGAATTATAGTCAAAAACGCGCTTCCGGAACATCGGCGACGACGGTCGCGCGTGATCCATAAATCGCGTGCGCCCGCGGGCAATTAACCTGAAAAAGCTTCGATTACACGTTACCAGCACGCGCACTTATGCGTATATGGGTATAGAAAAAAAAAGAAACATGAAAGAACGAGATAGAGAGAAAGACATACACGGGATAGATAGAGGTTTCGAAAAATATTATTTTAATTAAATTTTTTGTACTATATGTGAGTATGTACGATGTGGACTTTCTAGGACGACGATGTGGGGTTTTTAAGGAGCACGTTTTTATGAAGGAATGTCGTTAATTATTGTGCTGCCGGGACGTAAACGATCGGAGAACGAGCTCTTGGATTTTGCGTTAGGGGGATAATTCAAGCGGTGAGTATGGATTGCCGGCGACTCTGTGCGTTTTATATCTATGAAGTTTAATAAGAAAAACCTGCGAATTTGTCGTTTACCTCGGAGTTTTGAAATAAAAAATGTTTTATACAAACAAAATGATACAGGATGATGAATATTTCGAAAACGAGGGGTGTAATACGCATGAATGTTAACTGCTGTGCAATTAGAGGTGTAATAAGAAGCCTGGTGCTCTTGTTAGACGCCAGCGCCTCGCAATACAGAAAAAAAAGAACGGATATCTGAAATTAAGAAATTATCGTGACCTGTACTCAATTACAACGCTCGAATCGCCCCTTCGATCAGTGGCTTTTCGAAGGCGGGTTTGGGAGTACGCCTAAAAGCTATGATTAGCTGAATTCATCACGCGTAAATGGTTTAGCCGAATAAAAGGATTCCCCAAAACTAGATTTGTTGGGGATAAAAGGTATGCGTACGTCGAGAATGTATATATGGAGCATGTAATAGCATCGATGTTAATTTTTTAAGTATCACATTCGCACAATTAAGCAGATTGAAACCTAAGAATATCGTAACTAATATATGCGACAAAAATTTTAAAATCCAAATGAACATATTACCAAAATAATTCGCAATTAAAACTCACGCACGCTTATGAAATATTATTCACTTCATTTTCTTAACCAAATTTTCAAAAAAACATAACAATACTCCGTCCTTTCTCCCTTACTCACCCTCACACGCATGTTTTCATTTTACGACACCCACGCGTACCGGTAACGCTCGCCACCGCGTGTCGCCGACACGCCAACTTGAATATAACCCCCGTGTATATATACGCGCGCAAATCGGACAGAGCGCGCGCACTGTACACACATACGCGTAGCAGCGAACGGCGACGAATTGCTTCCGGCGCACTACTCGCGCGCATCGAAAAAAAATCTTCGACACTCTCTCTCTCTCTCTCTCTCTCTCTCTCTCTCTCTCTCTCTCTCTCTCTCTCTCTATAACGCACAGCACACGGACACA
>JAYJLV010116745.1:0-10868 GCA_036873485.1 Torymus texanus | reverse complement strand
ATTTAAGATTTAATTCAAAATATCGCGCCTTTTTAAAGGTCAACCAATCAGAACACGTTTTAGTCGGCTTCACTTTTATCGGATCTCTTTTTTAAAAAGGGATCACTTTTATCGGATCTCTTTTTTAAAAAGGGATCACTTTTATCGAATCTCTTTTTTAAAAAGGGATTGCGTGAGGATACTTTCAACTCGAATATAGAGAAATACTCTTCCTAACTCCATACTCGATTTTAGTACTATTGTAAAATTCAGGAGAGGTTTGAAAGCTTTCACGCCACAGTAATAATGTATATAAATAGCGTTATATTACCACCGTCTATGTACTTATATACTTATATACTTATATATTAATTTATATACTGTGTAAAGCGCAATTTGCTCGTCAAAATAATTTTAAAAAATAAATAAATAAACATCATCTGATATTCTTAAATATTTGCATCGACATAATGTGGTAGAAAAAGCAGATGGTTATTAAACTAGTAGACGTTGTAATGTCACGCGAATAAAGCGCACCAAAGCAGAAGAATTGATCTTGGAGCTGATCGGACAACCCTTGCAAGATCAGCACAAGTATAAACGTCGTGTTGCAAAAAAGCGCTTGATATCTTGATCTTGAGATGAATGATACAACAATAGTGGAAGAGGTCGCACACGCGATCATCACCGTGATCGGCCTCAAAATATTGACCACGAAAAATATCAGACTCTAAGCGTCTTATAGTAGAACTCAAGCAGCCTATGTTTTCAGCCAGTAGCAGCTTTAAAAAAGTTGTCGAAGGCTGGTAGGTTTATAATAGGGCAGACCAATTGCCGGATTCATCTGTATGAAGCTGGGGCTCGTTGCATCAGATGCTGCGAAGCTGGACAGCTGGCAAATAATTATAGGAATACAGTCGACCGATCGTCTCTGTGCTTCCAGTAAACAAGGAGCATTATAAGACAGTGAACTGTACATCAACCTGTGAGATAAAGAAGGAGGCCGAAACACCATACAGCAATAGCTAAAGTATTCCAAATCAAAGTATTCCAAAAGGTAGACATAGTCATCATCAACGAGCAATACAGAGGTATTGCAAACCAAACTGGATAACGGATAGTGCTCGTATGGCGGCCATCTGAACATGCGGAGAACTCCACATATTCAAAAAAATGGACGTCCCCCAACTTAGATTCATATGGGTGGGGGTAGGTAGCTAAACCTACCCCCCAGTGATTTAATATAAGAGTTTCAAAGATCTCTGGTTACTACCGTCGATAGCACTAAAATATGTCAACTGCCGGTAGATAACAAGGGGAACTTCAACGCTTGGACAACTAAATGAAGAATCAAGAAGATGAATCACCGCGGGCGAGCACTAATCAAAACCTTTGCAATTCTAGAGCCAGAGATCGCTAACACAAGGACATTGCCAATCTACACCAAAGGAAATTCCCTTCATAATAGATCTTACCTTTGACGATCTCAAGTTAAGCGGGGAAGGATCTAGGTGACCGATCAGTGATCGATACACTGGTAGCGATCATCAAGCTCTCGCATACCAGCTTCAGCCGATGAGCAGGGAAGCAGGCAACATTCAGATGCCAAAGAGAGAGAACGAAAGAAAGAGTGAGAAAGAGTGGGAGAGAGAGAGAGAGAGAGAGAGAGAGAGAGAGAGATGAGTAACAGCTTCTTTCGGCAGAGTGACATTTCTGCGCTCCCTGAAAGAAACATCTGTGGACGGTACCGCTGAGGTTAGAACCCTAAGCCCTATAATAAAAAAAAAATTCAGGAGTCGCGGTACAAAGAATTAACTTCTAGCTATAAACAAAAAAAAAGTGCTCAAAGTTGTTATTATGAACAAAATCAAACCCCGGGACATCGACATCTAATCTTTTTCGACAAAATGGTCCAGCATTTATCTCTAGAATGCCGAGAACCACAAGCTGATACTGTTCGAACGGAGTACATTGGAGCATCCGAATCGACAGATGCTACTAAAACCGAAGTGAAAATAACTACTAAAAAAATTACCATAACGAAGGCTTACGAACTTTATAGGGTCCTCGATTTGGCTATAAAGATAACAGCTCTGAATGTTCCATATATATTCAAGGATACTTTCAATGCATGCTTAAGTGAAGGAAGTTTCTCGATATAATGGAAAGTGCAAAGGTTGGTACTTCTCCCTAAGAAAAAAACCTCCAGATGAGGCATTCTCATATTGGCAGCTTTGTATCCTAGATATTTCCGGGAAGCATTTGAGCAGGTCATATGCGCAAGACTAAATTCAGCTATACACAGAGTGCTGGAGACATGTCTGATTATCAATTTGGCTTTAAAAAGAGTTACTGAACTTAGAAGGACCGAAGCAGCTCCAATGGTTCCTCTTTTCCAATGGTCGAAGGGCCTGCAAGATAACTACGCTGAGAGTACAACATAGACGTACAGAAAAGGACGTTTTCTACTACAGACAACACGGCAATTGATGGTCTAGGAATACCGATGAAGAATGGTATCGCCGATACGGTGCAGAAGGCGAGGGTCGGTGAGCCCATCGCATCATGACTTATATCAAGGAGTGGACGAAAAGGAGACATAGTCTCGTCACCTTTCATCTCATGCTCACTCATGCTCACCGGGCTCGACTGATTTCACAATTACCTAAAAAGAATTGGTAAGTATAAACACGCGCAATACCTAGCATGTTCTGATAGTAACGAGGACATGGCCGATTTTTTATTCGCGTGTTCCAGATTTTGAGAAGAGATGGAACAGTTTCCAGTTATATGGAAAGGCCCCTTATCATTCATGGCCATTAGAAGATACTTGCTTCCCTTTCAAAACGGATAGGGTGCGGTCATTGGTTTCGCCACGAGCGTGGTGAATAGACAGAATTGCGCGAGGCGAGACAAAGAGAGAGAGAGAGAGAGAGAGGGAGAGAGAGAGAGAGAGAGAGAAAGCAGCCGTATGACTAAGGGCCAGAAGGAGGTGTAGGGGCCGCAAAGGCGAAAACTGCTCCTTGCGAAGTAACGACTAACAGCGGTTTCCCCTGATGGAATATCAATCGAGAGAAAGACTTGCTCAGAAGATCTGGAGAGAGATTTCAGACAGTATTTTTATATCACTGATAGATTTCCACATCACATTAAAAAAAAAAAAAGAAAAACACTCGCAACGTACACAAATATTTTTTTATTTAAAAATGACGTATTTTCAAGCCAAAAATTGTCAAATATATATTGAAATGCCTGGTCTTCTTAGTTAAATATGTTGATATGTCGTAAAATGGCAAAACCATAAAACTACTAGCGTGAATTAGCTCACTGCGTATTCCACCCGTTGTCTTTTTTTTACCCTTTTTGAAGTTCGATCAAAAGTTAATAATTTGCTCACTTTGATCGACCATTTATTTCTTTACTTATTTGATTAATTAATCCTCTAGTAATATCCAAAATTCTGAAAAAAATCAATTATCAACCTTCTTATAAGAAGAGTGCACACCCTCCGGAAAGCAGATTTTAACAAGGCTTCAACAACTGATTTCTGGTATATAGATATAAAGCTGAGTATTCCTAACCCCATCTCATAGACCATTTTTCTTGGGTTATTAGCAATCTAATCTCAAATATACTCTACTTCATTAAAAAATTATGTCTCTTTTAGAAAAAGACCAAAAATCTACATTAAAGCTTTGTTTCGCTAAAAAGTATTATTTTTTTAGAAGGATATGAGTAATCAAAGATAGCATAAGAAAATGATTAAAAATACGACCCATTCTATGATTTCAACGACAATATTTTTATATTGCTCCGAGATTTTAAATATTAATATAATTTAGATCTCTATACAAAAAAGAGATGAACTTGAGATTTTCACCTCTAATTATTGTGATTGGTCGATTTGATATGGATATGTAAAATTTGATTGGCCCACAATAGGGCGCGCGCAGCGCGCATTGACATTTCTAGTTAATAAAACAATAGAGTGAAGATGATTAATTGATTTTTACTCTTGTTATTCTGATAACAAAAGTGCTATTTTTTCTGAAATAATTAAAAAAAAAAGAAACGAAGACAATCTCTTGAAATTTTAATTGAATATTGTCTTAAATATAAGAGTAATAAGTGGACTAATAATACTTTTTGAGAAATTAATTTATGAATTATAAAAAATATTTTTCTTAAATAAATTAAAGATCTTTCAAGAAAAGTTTATAATATTAAATAATATTGATTGTGACATATAGGAAAAAATAAAAACAAACTTTTTTCAAAAAATTAAAAATAGATATAAAAAAAAGCAAATCATCTAAACGAAAATTTTTTTCTGTCCATGTATCATGTTTTTTAGAAATCTGAAATTTTTACTCTTCCAAAGCTTCCTTTAGTAGGAAGCAATAAATTTATAAACTTATTAAAAAGCAATCGTTAGAATATACATTAAATGAAGATAGATAATCACAATTTCTTGAAGAATTATGAAATATGTGCAATAATGTAAAATTTGTTTTGATATCTTTTTCCTATGGTGCCTGAAACTTTCTGACTGAAAATCGAATAAACATTCCCCATTTCATTTTGCATTAATGACATCAACAGCTGCCTTAGTCTCTATTATTTCAATCACAAATCATTTCCTATTGTATTTCCCAGAAATCAGATATAGCGTTATAATATTTGAGGAAATTTTAAGCAAAGTTAAAATCATATTTATAAAGTATTTCTAGTTTAGCGACAATTATAATAAATACAAGTAAGCACATATTATATTACTAGAGTAATTTATTTATATTACTCCCATAGGTGAAAATTTCACTAATATTTGTTGTGGAAAATTCGACTAATTTTGATAATGGACAAACTACTATTGAATTAGTAAAATTTTACTAGGTTACTTTCCAGTGGATGGAGTATGCTGTCAAACACACAGTTAAACGAGAACCGTCCGGTTATAGAGGAAAATGTGCTAAGCATCTCAATCCTTCTTTGTGTATCTTATACGGATCTCTTCAATTTTTTTCTGAACGAATTTTAAACGGTTTTCTCCAATGTTTTTTTTTAAATTTTTATAATCAATAAGCAAGTTCATTGAAAAAATCTTTATATAAATACATTAAAATTAAAATCGACATACTAAATGAATGGACCTTCTCTAATTAACTAATACATTTTACAATTTCGATTTTAGATCTATAAAGAAACAGTAACTTTTTAATAATATTTTACTAATTCTAATAAGGAGAATTCTCTCTATGAAGATAAGTGTCTATAACCCTGATTCGCGGTAGAACACTTTTATAAGCATGTAAACTAGTGTATAAATAGGCAAATTTATTATACTTTTTATTACTGTAAAACGCTGTTTTTAAAGCAATTTGTCGCTGATATTTGTTTGACGTACAATGCATATAAACTAGACTGGCTTGAAAGCCTTCAATGGATAATGATTTCCTCAAAATAATTTATTCCTTCCTTTTTTGTTCATGACAATAATAACTTGTATTACATTAAATTTTTTCTGAATCTTCCCAATAAAATCAATGTATATTTGTCAAAAATATATCTGACTCTGAAATATTATTTTCTGGTCTGCGTTTTTCATAAATACCATTTTTATGGCTGTTACGCCTTATCTTTCACACAGCTCTCTCTCTCTCTCCCTTCCCCCTTTTTCTTCCAAAGAATTATTAATGTAACAGAATTTCATTCTCATCTTACCATGCTAACAAATCATGTCTTTCGATAGCTCTTTAATTGTCAGTCGGTGTAAACTGGTACGCGGATACTGTCTCTTAAAATTAGCAATTCAGGTAGCAGATTGTACCCTTGACTTGAATATTCCACGGACAAGTTCACTTCAAACGTCACGACTATGGGAAGAGCGAGACGCGCTGGAACCTTCGAAGTTTTGCACTGCTCGTGGAAACTGTCAAGCATTGGTTAGATAGGCCGCATAACTTTTAAGAGAGCAAAAACTACAAGGATGAGTTACATAAAAAATTATTAGTTTTAATTATATCATTAATTAATAATTGCTAATTCACTAAGTACTTATACATTAATTAACAATTAATTAATATTAATTATATTATTTAGTTGAAATACTTCTTTTCTCTTTTTCGATATGGTGATGTTTGACAGATTAAATTTGCAATTAATTGTTCTACGAGACTAAATTATAGAGAATACATGCGCCAGTTTTGTCGTCCGTGGGTTTGAAATTTTTATATAGTTTATGCAGGGTATGGAAGTTTTAACGACGATTGATACTTCTTTTTGTGAGCTTGACGGCACTACTAAGATATGAATTAAATAAGGGAAAAAGTAGGAATTTCGGATCATGCTCGGTGTTAGATTAACATTTTTTCGCCTCATTCTTTAAAACTTTATTGAATTGATTGTTATTTCAATTCAATCTCTAGCATACATTTAAAATTATACATTTGCTTCCAAGCGGATTTGTATATTGAGATTGTTAAATTTATTGATAATCAATTTGTATATTTTTCCGGAATTTTCCAAAATAATACAGATCTAATTTAATAGGTAATGCAAACGATAGATCTATTATTTAGCACTTACAATTTCAATTACGACATACAATTGAGTGTAAACATACATTTATAACTAAATTCTTATGATATACAGTGACTTTTGTTTCTGGCTTACAAATTGGAAAATTTTATTTTAAGTACTAAAATCAAATACTCATATCATTGATTTCGAACAATTTTATAAATATTTTCTATGGAATCGATTGCATTTACATACTTATGAATTTTCAAATCTCTCTCTCGCGCTCTTTCCCTCCCCTCCCACGTTCCCTCTCTCTCTCTCTCGTTCGTTCGAACGATAAAAAGCGCTCGCTCTTTGGTCTCCGTAATTCCTCTCGCAAGCCCGACGTGCGTCGACAAAGACGCGATAATGCGCTGGTTAATTGAAACGCAGGGCGATGGAAAAATGGCATTATACTCACGCTATGGACGAGAGCGAGAGAGGATCAAAGTGGAGAGACGTGCGCACGAAGTAGCGGGTTCTCTCCTTCTCTTTCCCGTCTATCTCCCAGCCAAACTCTCTCTCTCTCTCTCTCTTGTTCGCTCTGCTTGTTCGCTTCGCCGTCGTCACCCGCGTCGTTCTCTCACTCTCTGAATTGAAGCGTTCCACTAATTTTGCACTGTCTTTGTGACTCACTGCTACTAGTATTTGATCGATTCACCAGCGCTGCCTCATTCATGCGTACGCACTCTCGCGAGAGAAAGATCAAGAGAGAGCGAGCTGTCTTTCTGCTCTTCTCACTCACTTAATAGTCGTGTACTGTATTTACCCGAAGAGTGCTCTCTCGCCGGTGAGCTACTGGATATGATAGGGTTGTTTTCGACGACTACACGAGATATTATGCTTCGTCTCGCTGCTCTTTCGTCACTGCAAGCGTAATTTTAAATCATACATATTTTTTTAATTTCTGTCCTTCCGCTGTAACATAGTTCTTAGCGTTTCCTCTTGTTTCCTTTACTCTTTTTTTCTTACTGTTAGCTCACAAAAGCGTTATTGCTTGATCCAATGTTTGCTTGTTATATGAGTGCTCATTTGTTTACTCTTATTAACGAAAATTATTAAAAACTTATTACTGTTTAGATAAGGATTTATATAAGGATAAAGATGTTGCAGATCATTTTTTCTTTTGTGTTCCTGCTTTTACTGTTATTTGTATTTTTTATTTGAGAGCTGTTTGCACTTTCATAGATGTGTATTTTTTCTTTTGACTTTCCTCATTTCATGGGATATTTTCAGCTACCAACATCTCGGAAATAAATTAAACCATCCCTTTAAATAACATACTTTTTAGTTAACATCTATAGATCTATTTTTGTGTTGTTTTATCTTCTGTGGAAATATCTAATGATTACGTTTAAACAGCTGAGTTTTGTAGAAGTATTCTTGAACCTTTCTTTCACTAGTACGCAGTAAATGAAAATATGATGATCAACCAACGGCTTTTATCTACATCCACACACTCATCATGTATCTTCAATATTTGCATTTAAAGGTTCGGCGAGAAAATCCAGGAACAGTTTAACGAATTTCCGAACAAGACTCTCTTGCACGAACACTATTGATGGTCACGAAATCGCACTAACAAAAGTCATTATCAGAGCCGGTAGCTACCGAGTGAATCCGACATTGGCGTTTTGTTTATGAAACTATTTTTCTGTTCTTAGAACTTCACTACGTTTATAAACGAGCTCTTTACCAAAGGAAATAAAGTTTTTTTCTAATGAAAGTTAACTCGTTCACTTCATTGTTGGGGTGCCTTGAGTCTTCGTCCTCATGTACCGTTTCGCACGCGTCCATGTACATCTGCCGGCAGCAGGACAACTCTGTACTATCTTTTGCTGGCAGCTTTGCTCGTGCGACTCGCGCTGCTCGCTCGTCGGTGAACGAACGACGACTGACAGTCTGGCTAGTCGTGTTTCCATTCTACGAATCCCGTGGCTCGGTCTAACAGAAGAGAGGGAGGGTGTGCGCGGACTCGTACGCGCAAGCGAGATAAATAGAGGGAGGAAGAGTAAGAGGGGCAGAAAGGGGAGGTAGAGCAAGGGAAAGCGAACCACCGTATACAAGAGAGTCTCCCACCCGGTACAAGCGACGACCACCTCCGCTTGCTCCCTCCCTTGCCATTTTCGCATATATACGTATATATATATACACTTCTCGCGTGCGTTTTCTCTGTGGCTACATTTCCACGCGATCGCAGCAGGGCTGATGAGCAGAACGCAATAGATAGAGAAAGAGAGAGACAGAGAAAGAGATAGAAAAAGAGAGACCGAGAGAGACTAGCTAACAGGAAGAACGAGGTAGAGGGGTAAAGGGTAGTTGTGCGAAAGGAAAAAGACAACAAATATCAAAATTATTTAATATTTATTTTTAAAAAACGCTGACCATAACATAATATTGAAGTTTATCAAAGTCAGATTTTTCCATCTTCTTCCTCTTGTTGACTCTTTCCTCTTCTCCTCTTGATTCTCTCTCCCTTCAGAGAAATTACAAGTTTCTTTTGTGAAATATTTGTTTAATTCAAGATAAAGGGCATAATATTTACATGTAAGAAAACCGTGCCGTTTTTTTAACACAAACAAATAAACTTAATTGATTATCCATAATAACTTATTCATATTATCGGCGAATACTTATTAGATTTCTATTTCCAATAAAAAACATTCAGAATCTCAAGTACATTTTTTTTTAAAACAACATATCTTCTTGAGAGTTTTTCAGCTAAATATATTTTATTAATCAGTTTTGAATTTGGATACTATTTAAAGAAGGTTTTTCATTCTCTAATAAGATAACCAAAAAATTCTTGTATTCTTAAAAAGGTTACTAATAAAGGTTCTCGAAACGTTGACTTTATTGATTAATGATCAATTTTACTTATGAATAACGATGAATTCCTATAATCAAAAGTTAATTTTCGAGGACAATGTCGAGGATTTAAAATTATTTATGAAATTTTAATTCTTTCTTGGAGTGTTCTATGTTATATGCAGCGAAGATTTGCGTTATATGTTCATTCGAATACAAAAATATGTTCGATTGGCATTTGTAAAATGTTTTAATATCGTATTTCACGCATTAACTTATTTGTAATATATATATGTATAGTTACAGACAAATAAATATTACTATTGAATAATGGTTTTGCAATTTTTATCAAATTATTAAATTTTTCAAAGAAAAGCGTAAAATTCATATCATTTTCTGCTTGACAACAAGCACAGTTGAATAGGGGTGCGACCGAGTTGTTCAAAAAGTTTTTCTTTCTTCTTTTGGCATTACAAAATGCAAGCGAATAAAAATAAGTTATTCAAACGTATAACAGTGCAATGTTTGGAAATATATGAAGCTAATATACGACTTTTTATTTCATTCCGAAGCTGTTAACAATAACTTTCGACTCATGTATTTTTTGAGTTTTTCCCGAATAAAAACTTCTTAATTTAATAAATTTATGTACTGGTTGGAAAATATAAGTAATTTCAATGCAAAATTTGATCATTTGTACTATTATATTCAAGTTTATTAAAAAAGTAGGAAGACATTTTCGAACTACTTGAATCCATACTGTCTAATTCTGTGATTTTACCTTTCTGTATGAACTTAAATGTATGCTTACTTGATTATTTATAAATTGATTTCAATACTTTCTTTTATTTAATTTGTTTACAGCGGGTTAAAAAGATTTCGAATTATATATATTTGTCAGGAACCCATGTTGTCTATGAGTCTATTTTATTACTTGTTTCGTAACTTATTACTGCACATAATAGTTGGATAAAACCACATAAACAAGAATAAGAGCAAGATTTTATTATATTTTTTAATGTTATTTGTAATAGGTAATCTAAATTACTGAAGTCATTTCAAATCAAACGACCCAATAGCTATCATATTATATTGGAATTTAAGTAAGCTATTTTTCTTTTGAAATCATTTAATACGTATTTTATTTTTCTATTGCACTAAAGCTATCTTTAGTTTGCAGTGTTCAAATACTCTTACTGTATCCTGATTTAACTAGTATTTAAGCTTTTAAATTTGCGGTTCGTCATCCTCTTTCATTCCCAGCTTGATGTTTCAATCAAAATTTTAAAAAACATAATACATACAGTTTTCAAAAAATGCATTTTTTAGGAAAATGATCTTTTTAGAACGACGCTGTTTGTACGTAACATTTATAAAATACCAGTAGATAACATATGATAAAAAACACGATACGTGTGCGCGCGTGTGCGTGTGCGTGTGTGTGTGTGTGTATGTGTGTGTGTGTGTGTGTATGTGTGTGTGTGTGTGTGTGTGTGTGTGTGTGTGTGTGTGTGTGTGTGTGT
>JAYJLV010116734.1:0-10868 GCA_036873485.1 Torymus texanus | reverse complement strand
CAGAGAAGATCAAGTTCGGCAGGACAAAGATTTTCTTGGATGAAGACGCAATACAGCAGCTCGAAAGTCTGCGCAACGTAAAGCGCCAAAACGCTGCCATGATTATCCAAAAGATTACACGCCACTACATCCACGAATATCGATATCAGCATCTACACAACGTGGTAGTGTGCATCCAACGTTGCATTCGCCAATTTCTGTCGCATCGACGTAAACAGACTATCCTTCGGAACCAGGCAGCACGAAAAATTCAAGCTTGTACGCGAGATTGGTTAAGGCGTAGAAACCAAAAACGTGAGCAGCAGCAAACACAAATGGTAATAGCGGCGTCTACGGGCATCCAGAAGTTCGTCCGAGGATTTCTGGTCAGGCGCGAATGCGAGAGGAGGCTGCGTAATATAATCATCATACAATCATGTGTAAGGAGGTTCCTCGCAAGAATAATTGTAGAGAAGCTGAAAAGAAATCGAGCAGAGCAAATGAAGCTACTAAATACAGGACTGAAGAATACGATCGATTTGCTGCAGAAGAAAATCGATTGTTTGGTGGGTAATGTTCGTTTAAGATGCATTCAATTTATTAATATACTTGCTATATCAAAAACAACCTAAAATTAAAAAATGTTTCTCATACTTATGATAACAATTTTCCATAGTTTTTTCAATTTTCATTCTTTCTTGTTCAGTAAACGAAGAGCTGAAATCCACTTATCGGGTAGACAGATGTAGTTTTGATATCCAATGAAATATAGCATCTAAAAACGTTGGTCAAAAATGCATTTTCCAAAAATACCGGGTTCATTCCCAATTTGTCAAAAAACCACCCTCGAAATCGTTTCAAACAAAAATTGTAGAACGTAAAATTTTACATAAGAATGACATATTATTTTTTTGTTTTTAATTTTTAAAGGACACTCTATTTAAAATTTGATTTTATTATCCGTTTTATAAATTTTTTATTCCTGACAAATACTAATTAAGTGAGAATTGCATTCATTTCCATTAAAAACTTTTGAATTTTAAGTATTTTGTGATTAATAAGTTTAAGTTAGAAGTATTACTCAACTTTCTTTTTAACAATAAAGTGATGATAAATAGATTTTATTGACTTTTTAGATGGAGAAACATCTTTCTGAGAAGGAATTAAAAGAAATGCAGTCCATAACTGACAGTCACAAATGCATTCAAGCGAAAAATAAGGTTTTAAATCAACTTCTGTTTCAAAAAATAGAAACATTAAAAAGACTACGTGGGAAAAAAATTAATTCGGTCCTTCCTAAAGCACCTAAGGTAAGTACTGCGAGATACTATTTAATTTATAGTCAATCGTTATAAGTATCTAATAAAAGTATGTAACAAACAGATTGGAATTGAAAAATATGAAGAGACAAAAAATGTTGATTGTATCAGCACTGACAAAGTTTTAACACAATGTATGTCTGAAAAAGATAACTGTAAATTATACAAGAATATATTTCAATATTATCGCTCATTCAATGTACGTGCTAAAGAGTTAAAAAAACAACTTGGTCTAAACAAGACAGAAATTACACGCCTAAAATCTTCTATTAAACCTTCTAATGAAGATGATAAAAACATCAATAGTAATACACTTCACGATGAAGATAGTGAGTTAAACTACTTTCACGCGTTTTAATAATCATTATATTATCATAATTAACTTATTTATTAAAAAACTTAAATCTATTTTAGAGCCAGACAAATCATTTGCTAAAAATAATAATAGAAATAGAAAAGAAAAAAATATTTATAAAGGAATGTTTGAATTTAACTTTGAAGAAAAAGGAATAGATTTACTGATGAATCGCCTTATCGTTGGTAATTGTTTGTTACTATTGCAATGCATTTAAACCAAATTTTTCTATTTCTATACTACACGATTTTACAGAATTAGATCCAATAATGATCATACATACGGTACCATATTTTCCGTCGCAAATTCTGTTCATGTGCATCCGATATTTGGATTCTTTGAAAAATCGTCAGGCAGTTTGCTACCTAATAAAGAGCTACATAAAAACAACTAAGAACATCATTAAACAACGTAATTACTTTGACCTCATATCGATTTGGCTTGTCAACACCCATCAACTACTAGATTACATGAAGCAGTACTCAAAGGACAACGGCGAAATAATAGACCAACATCAGTTTCAAATAGGAAATACTGATAGGCAAAACCAGCACCGACTGCAAAACCTAGATTTGTGCGATCAATGGGAAAAGCTCAACAAAACCTGTCAGTGGATAACCAAGGTGGCTATGAAACAGATGAAGACACGCACTTTGGAGTTTATGGTACCAGCTTTGTTGGATAATGAAGAGGTTATAGAACTCGACGAAAATATATTAGTTTACGAGGAAGAGCAAAGTATTCCTCGTAAGAAATTAGCCCGATTGATCAAAGAGTTTTCATTTTATTACGAAAGTTTGAAAAGGTGTCAGGTCGATCGCAAGGTTATTATTCAAATGTTTAGACAACTGTTTGAATTCTTAAGTACCATGATTCTCTGTAATATAATGACCAGAAGGGAACTATGTACCAGTTCAAAAGGAATTCTAATCAGGTGAAATATATATATATATAGTTTTTTTTAAATCGCACTACACCTTTGATAACGGTAACCTTTGGTAGCCTTAAAAAATGACAATATAAAGTACAAATATTTGAACATATTTATTATACCAAACCAAAATAATATAGAAGCAGACAAATTGTTATTAACGTATTTCTTAAAACATCGGCTTATTTTTCGGTTAAAATGAATTGTTTCAAAACATAGTTTAGTAATTTTAAATTTCCAACTACAAAATATGGTTATTAAAATGATTAAACTTCTTTTAAAAGTATGTAATCAAAGAATAGTTTTTTTAATTTACTTAAAATTTAAAAAATCGAATTGTCCGTTTAAAAAAACACTACTCAACAATCGTCAAATGTGTATAATTTATGATACGTCTATAACTAACGAAAGAACTAAAAAAATTTGTAGGACTAATTTAAGAAATATTGAACAGTGGGCTACTAATAAACAACTGGTATCTGTGATATCGGCTCTTAATCCAGTTATACAAGCCAGTCGTTTTCTGATCATACAACCCATAGATGAATGCAGCGTAAATTGGATAGTCAAACACTACACTGAGTTGAATCATAATCAAATTATGAAGTTGATGAATTTGCATGTATCAGTTAGTGATTCCGACATTTGCGAAAGTGTAACTGTTAAATTACAATCGAAATTGATAGAACGAGAAGAACTCGATGATACGGTAAAATAAATTATAATTTTTTTTTAAATTAGTAACATTTTTTTTTTAAATGAGTTTATAAAATTCAGATATAAGTACAATATTTCTTACAATATGTGTAATTGCAGATTATGATTTAAGTAGTTATTTATTCACATTTTAGATTATTCTAGATGGAGAACATTCAATGAAGTTTCCTTTTGAATATTCAGCCATTCGTTTTGAAGCTCTTGAAATACCAGAAGTATTTAATCTAACCATGTTGAAAAAAATTTAGATCTAAATAAAAAAGCATCTATTATAATATTAGTTATTTCAAGTTACATCCGTATTTATATTCGTAGAATTTTATTTTATGTTTAACTATATTTAGTTTTAAAGTTTAGTTACTTTCAATTGTTATTGAATTCTGCGGTTATGAATAAATTAAATTGATTTTTCAGTTAAAGGTTATTTTTATAGAAAACAAATAAATAAATAAAACATGTTATTTTTTTATTGTCCTATTAAACCATTATCCGAAACACTTTTTTATTAATTATCTTATTTTTTCAATTTTCATTAAATCTAAAAAGTAAAGTAAACGTATAACAAAATAATTCTCATTTACAATGTAATATTTTTTTAACTTACGCTTAAGTAAATATTGAAATAAACAACCGTAAAATAAATGAATTATAGAAAAAAATCCAATAATCAATATTACCAGTGAATTCATATTATTGTGTCCTAGACTTCTGTAGCATACTCTTCTTACAAACATCATATCTTATCACAAAAAAAAAATCATTTTCATAACATAATACTAATTTTCATATTAATTATAACAAATGTTCATACCAATTAACAACCATTTGAATAAATTTAAAAAACTTATGTAACATTAAAAAACATAAGTATAAAACTATTACGAAAATGATTGATATTTTTAAAGATATGGAGAAACCTTTTTTACCTATGCTTATAGCAAATTGGATTTTTGGAATTGGAATAATTGAGTATCCTATTCGAAAGCCTCACCGAATACTAAGTTTCTTTTACACGTCGCTCATCTTAGTAATGTACGGGTATCTTGCATACGCTACTTATCCTAATATCATCATTACATGGATAGACGCGATGAGACCAATGACACAAAAAATAACATTTTTTGCTAATATTATAGTAACTGTGATTGTCATCATCTCAGGATGGTTTCAAATGAAGGTTGGAAGAATTTTGATCAATTTTTAATTCTAATAACAATGTTCAACTTAAATTTTTAAATAATATATTTTTCAAGGGACTACATAAGTGTATTATGAAAGCTGCTCAGTCAAATTATTTGATGCAAAAAATTGGAATACCAAAAAATCATTCTAAAATAATAACGCAAGAACTTGTAAAATTCTTAGCATTTTTTATGTTTATAATTTTAGTAATAATAGTTAATTCTTTAATTACATTTACTAAATATAATGCAAAAAAAGAACAGATTATAGCACTTTTCATTCAATCATATCCTCTGATTATAGTATTTATTGCTGATTTTTCATTCATAAATATTCTCGGGTACGTTATGAATACTGGAGTATTTTCTTTTTTCTTTTTATCACCTCAATTTTTGCAATGATATTAAATTACTAATTATTTTTACTGAAAGGTATGCAAATTATAAATTTAACAAACTCAATAAAGTATTAAAAAGTTTATTGACTGGTACACCAGATACACCACTTCACAGGAAGCTTGCTAAGCTAAATCTTGATGACAAAACTTATCTACCCTGGAACGAGATGCAAAAGAACGACGTTAAGGATTATACTTTTGTCGTGAAAACTGCAAAGTAATTAAAATAAAATATTAATATTTATTTAGTAAATCTGTTTTAAACTCATGTCTATTACTTTTGTAATAGATTAGCTCATCTTCGACTGGTAAAGTTATGTAGAGAAGCCAATGCAACCTACGATTTTCATATTCTTTTATCCATTGCAGTTGCTTTCGTAATGATAATTATTAATGTTTTCAATATTTACATGAGTTTGGCAGCAACACATTCTCGCATACATACAATTAAAGGACTCGTGAGAAGTATCAATTGGTTGTTATATTTTGGTGTCAAAATCACAGCTTATAGTTGGTTTTGTACTATTGTTTGTAAAACGGTGCGTATCAATAATTCAATTAACAATTATAATTCAAAAGTACAATATTACATAAACATATTTTTCAGTCTGTAAAAACTGGCGATTTGATCTCCGAACTGTATGATGAGCCCCTAATTACTGAAGCTACAAAAGCCGAGGTAAATCATCAAAATATGAAAACTATTTTCGGTAGAAAATAAAATACTCTAATCACTATACTTTTAATACAGATTCGATATTTCAATGTAGAATTGATTCAGAATAAATTGGTATTCACAGCGTATGGTTTCATTTATATTGACCTTACTCTTTTACAAGTGGTAAGTTCCATTATAAAAATTTAAATATCAATCAATTTTATGACAGTTTTGTTATATATAAATTGATATTTTTAGATGTTTGATGTGATAGTAACTTATGTAATAATTCTTATGCAATTCCAAGATATTTCATTTGAAGCAAGTGTTAACACTGGTACTAAGAATAATAAGTACATCCAGTGGTTTTCAATCAATTCAACATTATCTAATTAAAAATTTGATTAAATTTCTGGATTCATTACCAGTCAAAGTTATTAGAATAAATATATTTGTATTCCTCTTACTTTACAAAGAATAATTTATAAGCATAATCTATACAAATGTCACGAAAATATAAATTTTATGTTGATTTTTTATCGTAGTTTTTTCCTAGCAATAAATAAATACAAAATGTTTATAGTCCAATTACTTTAGCCTCAAGAAACTAAATCAAATAGTAACTAGGTTAAGTAAAAACGTATATTAGAAAAGAATCGATACTTCTCGAAACTTGAAAGTTTGTTTCAGTTTAAACTCGGAACAAGTATTAAGATATTTTTTGTCGATCGCTAAGAACTAAAGATTCTTAAAACTAATGAAGAGTATATTTTACAACTTTTGACATTATATATTTATATTAATAGTAGAAAATGGAAGATATATTTAAAGACATGGAAAAACCTTTTCTACCATTGCTAATAGCAAATTGGGTTTTTGGAATTGGTATTATTCAATATCCTATAGGAAAGCCTCACAGATTTTTCAGTATAATTTATTCAACAATGCATATGATAATCTTTCTAACATTTACGTATTTAATATACCCGTTTCATGTTGAATTCATGAAAGAATATAAAGTCAATATTACTAATGCAAACATTACGTTTTTTTGCAATATATTGTTAACGATTGGAATAATTATATCTGGATGGTTTCAAGCAAAGGTATTTAAGTACACCTATAATTTCTCATAATTTAATTGAGAATAACAACTAATTGCCCTTTAGGGTGTGTCAAACTGTATTTCCAAAGCAGCAGTTGTGAATTACTTAATGGACAAAATGGGAATTCCAAAAGAAAGTCACAAAGTGTTATTTAAACAATTGACAAAATTCTTCGCATTTTTCGCTTTTATATTATTTGTAATAATCTGTAACTCTGTTATACGGTATTCTGAGATGCAATCACGCATAGGCCACATTGATGCAATCTTCGTACTAAGTTATCCGATAATCATAATGTTTATTGTCGATTGCTCTTTTATACATATTATAGGGAAAGTTAATTTTTACTAAATTTATAATAGGTTTATTCTTATTGATTTTAGTGAATTAACATTTACATTTTATTACAACAGATATGCTAATTATAAATTTATTAAGTTAAATGAACTTTTAAAAAGCCTGTCAACCAGTACAAAAGAACTACCACAGCATAAAAGAACAATGAAAGAATTTACTTTCAGAGAAGAAAATCTTAAATTTCAGCACTTAAAAAGTGTTAGAAAGGACTACACATTAACAATAAAATCTGCAAAGTATGCTTGCGTTTTTAAACACTCATAAATTCACAAATTTCTTAACAAAATTTTGATTTTGAATAAATAACTGACATATTTTTTGTTTTTCATTCAGAATAGTCCATCTTGAATTAACGAAATTATGCCGATTAGCAGCGGATACATATGGACTACATCTTTTGATATCTATCGTTTTGGCATTTGGAATGATGGTGAGTAACACCTACAGCATGTATAATGTCATAACTTCTAGCAAAAATAAATCTAAACAATGGATTACGATATCTATGATTACGTGCTCTAACTGGCTTGTGTACAATATGTACAAAATAGTACTCCTCAGTTGGTTTTCTGACTCTGTATGTCAGGAAGTAAGTATATTTATTTTAGAAACATCTTTTTTATTAATTACTTTTATTATGAAACATATAGTATACTCTATCTTTCATAAAAAAAATGCTTAGTCAATAAAAAGTGGAGATATAATCAGTGAAATATACGATGAACCTTTTATTAGCGAAGGCACAAAGACAGAGGTAATTTCTTTATCAATTAAATATTTTTATTTCAATTTATATTCATGTTGACTTCATTTGCAGATTAGAGATTTCAATACCGAATTGGTACAGAATAAGTTGGTATTGACTGCTCATGGCTGTTTCACACTTGATTTTACACTTATTCAAACGGTATAGTATTATAACTGTTTCAGTTGCGAAGATATGTTAATATTAATTTAAATTTTGCAGATGATAAGTACGGTAAGTACTTATTTAATGATATTGATACAATTTAAAGCAATCAAATTTGATCAAATTCTGGACCAAGATTAAAAATGCCAGCTACAACGAATATAATTAACTAAAATAATTAACAAAATTCGAATAATTATAATAATAATACAATGTTTAGTAGTGAATTTCATTTTTATTTCGTCGTAAAAAAATAAATTTATAACATTAAAATAGTACTTCTCGTTTCTTACATGTAAAGTCTATCTTTACTCACCGACTGCAGCACGGTTACATAAGAATGCAAAAATTACACCCGAACATTATTTTTCAAGCTACTGTGCACAAAGTAAAATCATTCGAAAAAAATTCAAAAGTAAAAATATCATTTTAGTAGCGTAATTTTTTCATTTGAATCATTTAGATTTCTTAATTTATAATATTGGTGTTATTTGAAAATCCAGTTAAAAATAACGTTATCAGGAAGTCTAGTTTAAGAAGGCATTACCTGGAAGCCAAGTTAAAAAAGATATTATCTGAAAAAATAGTTGAAAAAGGAGCGTTATCTGGGAGTTCGGTAGAAAAATGCGTTTAAAAAAGGGGTTATTTTGCACGGTTCTATTTTTCGCTTAATATGTGGCGAATTGAAGCACTGCCTAATAAATGAACAAACATGAAGGATCAGTCATTATTACAAAAGTTCTGAAATGTATAAAAGTCAGTCATAATTTAAGTAAAGACATAGTACATTTCGACACGGGTGAGGAAGTTGATCATTCAACTCACGTGACTTACGCACTAGTTTCGAACAATATTTAGTACCACCAGCACCGAAAAATCATGCCAAAGTTGTGATTTTGAGGTTAGAGTGATATAAAAAATAATAAATAAAAGTGAAAAACATGATTGCACAAAATAGCTTTCTTCAACCAGACTCCCAAATAACACCTTTTTCAACTGGAATCTTAGATACCATTTTTCCACCGAACTATCATATAATGCCTTTTCGTTCGGAAATAACAAGATGTACATAACATCCTTTTTGGTAGAAGAAACTATAATATGTTAGTGACAAATTATAGTAAACGCAATATTGTTAAGGAGACCTTTTTCTGTAGATCTTTCTTAATGTAAAAAAAATAGGAACCCACTATTTTTTTTTATATAATTAAATCTAGCCCTAGTTTGGTCCTGAATCATTCTCCCAAAAAACAACTCAAAACTTTGGAAAAAGAAAATAAAACTAGAGAACGAGAACTGTCTAGAGCTTTTGGGAATAACTAATATATATGCTATATGAAAATTTTTGAAAATATAGCATCCTATTTTATGGACATTTTCACCGTAGTTTTCTGTGTATAAAGTACTATAAGGTTGAAAGAATTAAGCGGTTTTTGCGGTAACCAATAAGTGATGTTTTTATTGCATAGAATACGGAATTCTTTTGAATCTGTTTAAATTATTTTTAAGCAAGAAGAAATATAAAAAGCCTCTATAAACGAAAATCGAGCAAACAAAAGCTTTTGTGTAAGATTTCTAAAATAATTTAAATCGTTCTACCCCATATTTTGTCCCTCAATTGTAAATATTACTGAAAAAATAACTGTAAATATTTTTGGGCCAGCAAAGTATATACACAATACGTTTATTTCTAATTAAAGAATACTTCGCAACTATTCTCAGTTAGCTTAAGTAATTACTGTAACTAATTATAGAGATCTAATATAGTATAGCAAATAGATACTAAAGCAAGTATGCGAATATAATATTCAAGGATACGATACATGAGTCATCAACTCGCTCATCGACTGAAAGTACGCAAAGGGCAAGGAAAAACAACAACGCATATGTAGTTATATGCATGCTCAATTTCATCGACTAAACTTACCCACACATAAACGTGAACTGCTAAATTATTCGGTAAGTTGCACAGCTGCTTTACAATTAGCACCCTCACGCGCACATCTAAAGCACATGTGTCTCCTGTGAGGTTTATCAAGAAAGTTTCACTTTTTAAATCTGCATACAATGAATTATTCTTTTGCACAACTGTAAGAAACTTCGTGTAAAACAGCTCAATCTTCATATTCGAATTATTTACTTATTTCAGAAATCCCTTATAACAGTTTTATTTTTCAGTAAATTTGTCATGTAAAAAGTTTTTGCAATTTAATCTTAAATCATTAGTCAAATGAAGATACAGTCAATTTGATTAACAGTATATTGTAATAGCCATGAATTCTCATAGGGTAATTAGTTAATGGGAATAATTTTAAAACAATTACCTTAAGTCCATGGCGACGTGATTAAAATATATTTTAAATTATGAGGTAACGTAAATATGTGAAAATGTTGAAACATCGTGTACAAAAAAAATGTTAGATTGTATTTTTTTCAATTGCTATTAGTGTAACAAAAAAATTTTAAAATAAAATTATCAAAATTTAATCACAATGCAACAAAAGGATACATTTAAAAGATATCACAAAAACAAGATGGATGAATTATTTAAAAAAATTGAGAAACCAGCATTACCAATGCTTATCTCTAACTGGATTTTTGGTATTGGAATTCTAGAATATCCATTAGGGTATCCACATCGAATAATTAGTTTCATTTACACTGCCACTATTTCAATAGGTTATTGCTGGCTTTCCGTATATGCATACCCATTTCTAATTTTATCTTTAAATGATGAGTTCGAAATAACTAAAGTCTTCAATCTGATTGCATTTTATGTTAACTTTGCTATTCTAACCATCACTGCGATTTTAGGATGGCATCGTCATAAGGTAGGCAATAATCTTTAGTTGTTGTATTTCAAATTGCTTGCAAAAAATATTCTTTAACCTGCAGGCGGCCGGGGTGATGCCGATCGGCATCACCTCAAGGTCGGCCCACATTGCTAGTCCATTGGG
>JAYJLV010116733.1:24844-35355 GCA_036873485.1 Torymus texanus | reverse complement strand
GCCCCAGCCATCGCTGCCGCTCCTTTGGCTTACAGCGCTGGAATCGCCCATCATGCCGCTCCCTTGGCCTACAGCGCTGGAATCGTCCATCATGCCGCTCCTTTGGCCTACAGCGCTGGAATCTCTCATGCCGCTCCCTTGGCCTACAGCTCCGGATTCGGCCACGCCGCTCCCCTCGCTTACAACGCTGGCTGGTAAATGAAGAACGTCTTCTTCGTGATGTTGGGGCTCCTGGACGATGAAGACTTTGAGTCTACAATATACCAAAATCATAATATGTGAAGGGTGACATTCGAAATTATATTTATGTAACTTTCTTGCTCAAATGTGTCATCTTTTGCAAATAGTACATTTAATAAATACTATTTTCGATCAATATTGCCTTGCTTTTCATTGATGATTTTTTATCCCGTCCTTCTTTTTGATCAAGTCAACAGTTATTAATGAAATTTGGTAAACAAAACGAACAAGGGAAAGAAAAAGAAGTACAATGGTTTCAGTTTGATATTTATTTTTTTAAAAACACACTCGCTCAAAGTTTTTTCTAGATTCACATATGTATTCTTTTTATGTTGTTATAAATGAATTTATTATAAATATAATAAAACTATAAGTCGGTTTCATTCTAGAAATTCAAATTACTGATATATCCTGGAAGTTTTTTCATCTCGAAACTTAATTTTAGTTTCGAGCTAAAATAAATCAAGAAGATTTACGAAAGATTATGGAAAACAGTTGACAATCACGAAGAACAATGAAAAACCTTGGATCATCAATAATCCGTTCCACACTTGCTACTACTGCCGCATACTTATCTTCTCGACTATATAAACCTTCGGCATTCTTCTCCATAGCATCAGATTGAATCTTGCAGTAGAAGAGCAACACAATCAACGCCATGTTCAAATACATAATCTTCGCCCTCTGCCTGGCCTTCGTTAGTGCTGGATACCGTCCTGTGGCCCACAAAAGTGTTTACCGTGGCCATGGTGGTCGTCACGGCGGTGGCGGCGGCCATGGTCGCTCTTATCACGGTTACGGTGGTTACGGAGGTGGCTACGGAAGATCATATTACGGCTAATTGAAAATTTTGTGGGCGTAGATATGCGTGTATAAGCAAAGTACTTGTGGCGAATTTACTGAGAGAAAATTATGATCGAATTTGAAACTCTTTAGTTCTAAATTTTGTATACTCATGTATTATACGTCGAAAACGTGCCTTTAATAAACTTTGTTTGAACAGTATTTAATTGTTTTTACACTTATTATTGTATTCCTTCTTCTCCAATTCAAATATCCCTAATTTTTTACATACCTAACTGAAGAGAAAATATTAATGTCTTAATGGATCTATTAAAGCAACATTAATTTCCGTAAATAGAAGGTTCAACTCTCATTTAAAGTATTTATAGAATATTACGTTATTTATTCACGAATTCAGTAGACTTTAAATAAAAAATGTATTGAAGTATACTTCTTTCTGTCAAAATTTTCAATGTCTTCATTCAAACCCAACTACTTATTGTTTAATTGCTTATTGCTCCTACAAACATATTTTAGCTTAATAAATAATTTTTTAACAAAAAAATCTATATTTTTAATATTTTGAATATGAAGAAAATATTCTACATACACGTGCAGTGAAGTAAGGTAACTGTTCTATATTCGACTACATACTTTACTCAATCACTTTTAAAAATTTCAAACTATTGAAAATGGATTAGCAACTAACCCCTTATTTTTTAATATTAACTAAGTATTTGCACATTTCCCAGGTGTTTCCCATGGTTTTTCCTTAGACCGTAAAAGGGCGAATGCCGAGATTTTCAGAGACAAGCTACCATGGACGTAAAACGCTTGTCTTGATGAAAAAAAGAAGGTCATTTCTCTAATTGTTTGTGTTATTTTTAGTTTAAATGTAAATGTTTTTTTTTTTTTTTTTTATTATTTAAATGTTTGTAATCTGCACATACCACTGCACTATCAAATTGTTAAATACTATGTATTTCTTGTTAAGTTCGCGCTTAAGGGGATATTTCCTAGAGCGTTAATAAGTTATATTACAAACACATAAACAAACAAATATTTTATATAATTTCTGTTGCTGTGATTTTTTTAACTAGTTGAAAATATACTATAATTTGGCGTATATGAATCTTTTTAAAGTTTATTTATCTATAAAACCAAAAGGCTTTTTGCATACAAGTGTATTTCTTATGAAATGCAATATGCATTTGAATCGCCTGTAAAATTAATATTCTTTTTTAAAATTAATAGTTTTTTTAAGGTACGCTAACATTACACCTTTTTGTAACAGTCGCGGAAAACATCGAAATTCAACTTATGTTTATTACATCTTATTATTTGAGTAAAAATATCAAATGACTGAATATATATGAATTGTCAGACAAACTTTTCTTGAAATCCTGTCTTCAAGTCTCATTTTATAATTCTAAAGCCATTTAGAAGATGTATTCTTATTATATTAATACCACTGCAATGCATTTTTCTACAACTACAATAATTGTAGTTTAACAAATTTTATTTAAATAAAAAATTTAAACTTTTTCAAAACTTCAATTCATATAGAAGACAAATAAAATGATACAATTCTAGTCAGTCATCTACATAGTATTATTATTCAGTAAGAACTTAATAAATTTTTTTAATTACTATTTTATATTAGTTACTTTAGAAACTATTTTGGACGCTATATTAAAATATTGATAAATAACTATAAATAAATCTTAAAAGTTTTGGACTTAATCAAGGATATTTGGTTTGGGCAGGTTTTCAGAGAAAAATTTTAAAATCAATTGTAATGAAAATAATGATTTATTAAAAGCTTTGTCTATGGTAATTTCGAGTGTCGCCCTTCAACAGTACACCAACAATGCAATACTGCGGGCATATCCAAACAGTTCTATATGAATATAACTATATACTAAAGATGAAATCCAGGCTCAAGTTCTTCATCGCCCAGGATATCATCAGCGGTCCTTCTTAACCGAGGTATCCAGTGCTGTAGGCGACAGGGGAAACATAGCCGCTTCCGTAGCCGCTGTAAGCCAGAGGTGCAGCGTAACCAGCTCCGTAGCTGCTGTAAGCGAGAGGTACGTGGTACCCGGCACTGTAGGCCACAGGAGCGGCAGCGTAGGTCGTCACAGCTGGGATGACTCCAGCATGAGCGAAGGCCAGGCAAAGGGCGAGGATCACGTACTTGAACATGGTGATGGTTGAGGTTTTGCTGTGATGCTTTCTTCGACTGTAGAAGAGAAGATCTGATGCTTTCGAAGTGGACGCCAAGGGTTTATATAGTCGAATCGAAACGATAGGTGGAGTGTGGGATTAGTGAAACTAGATCCGAGTGGAGGTGGTAGTGGTGGTGTTAGATACGCATCGCGTGAGGCGTCACTACGAATCACGCGCATTAGCAAGGATGTTTTTTTCGGTCTTTGTAGGAGGCGGCTCAAGGTTGGATAGCGAAAAAAGTGCCTGTGTGCGTTCGTTGGTCTCTGGGAAGAATCGATGTTGTTTTTTGGAGGAGTGTTTAATCATAGAGGATAATTTATGCGCCACGTCGTGCAGTAGGGGGGGGGGGGGAAATTCTGCGTCGTGGGTCTAGCGCTGCTTGGTTATTATAAGAAAAATGTGACTGAAAAAGCTGGTGGAGGAATTTGGACTGAAATGCGATCTAGAATCGTATAAATTATACGGAGTGAAGTGTTGTTTCTGAAAAAATGTTGCGATAGTGACTTGTGTTTTGTTGTTATAAGTATAGAGAGGGGCAGTTTTTAGTGTAGGGATTTGTATTTTAATATTATGCGATTACTTGTACGGATATGAGAAATTAATTGAAATAAAGAATATATGGTGTTCTGTACACTTACCATGGATAGAAATTTCTCGAATAATACGTATATTAGAAAAGTTTTATTTTTATTATTTTCACTACTATAATGTTTATATCATTTTTATCAGATTAACGAAATACGTATGCATCTAAAATAGCACTGAATTATTGTTAAAACAACACCATGTTTTGCAAATTTTTAATAATATACGTGTATCTGATATAGTTTTGAGTTACGACTATAAGAATATCAAATCAATCTTCAGTAACAAATTATAATTCTGTTCTCTTAAAAAGTTTTTATTGTTTTATGTTAGCATTTATTGACAGGTTTGGTGATGACTTTTACTTTTTAATGTTATAATTCCGGACACGATAGTTGATTAATAGGTTTGACACTGCAATTTTTGACAACATTTTGTATACTATAAAATTAATTTAAATTTTGTTCCAGATTTTGATTTTTTGTCGTTTATCTTTTATAATATTCAAGTAAATTAATATTAAATTCTATTAAATGCAATTGTTCTCAATGAACTTAGATTAAAAGTTGCTCTTTGAAGATTTAATAAGTTATTCAGATTCTTTCGTAAAAACGCTAATGAAATTTTCTAGAATAAGTCAGTTCAACGTTACGAATTTAATCACAATACCTTAATGTATTCTCATAGTTCATTTTTTGCTAATTACTCCTTAAATATGATCTAACACCATTATATAATCGTGTAGTCTCTTAATGCCTTCTATTCGTGCATTTTCCACCAAGGCTTTAACGAAGGTTACTTTTGATGAAATCCAACGTTAATAAGAAATCATTCAACTCTATAAGGACACCTTCTGCAAATTTTTCTACGTGAAGGAACTAAATTATTAGTTGAAATCATACAGTAATTAATTTTGCTCACTAACAAAGTCGCATTTACCAATGTACCCTTGAATCTAAAATTCAAACCTCGCCGAAATCCAGTACCCATTACACATGCTTCACGTAACTGTATCTTACCTTTGAGTTCGTATAAAAATAAATCGAAAAAAAAACCACCTTACCTCATCACTCATTGATACATACGCATCCTCGCACTCGCTCCAATTATACACACACGTACTCGTCTGCTCACAAAAAACAACACTAGATCCGTTCTCTTCCTAAATCCAAACGTCGTGCGTCGTTTTTGCCCGCCGACCTTCAGATATACGCCACTAAACGTGCTGTCATAGTCGTCATCATATCTCCCATCCATACACCCGGATCTCGACTAATCCCACGACTAATCAACAAACTCAACCCCGCTATCGTTTCTCGACTATATAAACCCTTGGAGTCCACCTCGACAGCATCAGATCTTCTCTTCTACAGTCGAAGAAAGCATCACAGCAAAACCTCAACCATCACCATGTTCAAGTACGTGATCCTCGCCCTCTGCTTGGCTTTCGCTCATGCTGGAGTCATCCCAGCTGTGACGACCTACGCTGCCGCTCCTGTGGCCTACAGTGCCGGGTACCACGCACCTCTGGCTTACAGCAGCTACGGAGCTGGTTACGCTGCACCTCTGGCTTACAGCGGCTATGGAAGTGGCTATGTTGCCCCTGTCGCCTACAGCACTGGATACATTGGTTAAGAAGGACTGCTGAAGACATCCTGGCCGATGAAGAACTTGAGCCTGGATTTATTGTTCAAAACGTTGTACACATACACACCTGATTTCATCATAGTTCATGTATACTCTTGTACTGTGCAACGGTAATATTCGACGTCAAGGTCGTTTATTTTCCTGGTCACGTACATGTGTCATTTGCAATAGACAGAGTCTTCAATAAACCATATTTTTGCAGCATTGGCTTTTGCTTTATTATTAATCTTTTCCTTCTATTTATACTCTTTATATTAAAATTCATTTTCTTAATTTAAAATTTAATTTACTTGAGAATAGAGCTTTGTTGATTATTATTAATATTATTTTTATGAGAATTTGTATGAGAAAAATATAGTATATTAATTCAGAGTATAAATTCCAGAACACCTCGCTGTGATGTTTGTTTTGTTTGATGTCTGACTAAAGAAATTATGTTCCGTTAAATATGATTATACTTTGTGTACATAAATCTTTCGTATAAATAACAGTAGTGTATTTTCAATTAAAAAATGGTTAAATTGTAATTATTAAAATTATATCAAAATTATTTATCAATATTATTTTAAATAATCACAAAAACGAATACAAAAAACTAAAGTGTCTTTTAAATGTTAAAAAAGTTTTTGAATATTTTATGAGCTGATGTTATACTTTCATAATTTTGTGATTCATCGAAAAGATAATATTTCGAATAAAATATTTTGAGACTGGAATGAGGATCAATAACAGGATATAGAGCAGGATATCAGAAATTTCGTTGACCAGTTTCAGGTCAACTAAAGAAAACAGACAGAATTATATGAAAAAATAGTTTTTTTATTAAAGACTTTTTTTTCGGGACAGGTGACGCGTCTTCTCCAACCAGAATCATCCATAAATATAATTTTCAGCATCACCACCATAAAGTGCGAAAAATCTCCTTGTCCATCCAAGGATCTCAACGTTCATACATTACTACTGTGCAATTCGCACATATCAATCATCCATCAACTTCACCGCTTAGAACAGAGTCTTAACAATGGGAGCTCCATAAGTCAAAGGCGCTGGTGCAGCAAGAGCCAGGGGAGCCCTGATGATAGGAGCAGCAGCAGCATAAGTCAGAGGAGCCCTAAGGATAGGCGCAGCTGCAATAGGAGCCAATGGCGACGCTATCGGCAATGGAGCAGATATCGGCAAAGCTGGGGCAAATGCTGGGGTTCCCAGGAATCCAGCGTTGGCTACAGCAATGCAAGCGGCTACGAGAATCACGTACTTGAACATGGTTGATTGTTGCTTCGGATTCGGGACGATCGAAACTGATGCTCATCCACTGTTAGCCAAGGGCTTTTATACCCAGTGTAGGAGTGCAAGGATAACCAGGTTGCAATGATACATCCCGGAAAAGAGATGAACAACACATGTGCAAGTGCAGCGGTGTATCGGAGATTTATTATGCATGCTGCTGGCGATGCGTACGAGGGAAGCGATCGATGAGAGAGCTCGGGATCTTTGTAAGTATATTATATGTGTGTACAGTACGTACGGGCGGTGTTCAAGGTCACGGTAAAAGGCCTGCGGCGATACCGAAAAAAAAGCGAGCAATGCGAGAGAGAGAGAGAGAGAGAGGGAGAGAGAGAGGGAGAGAGAGAGCGAGTGCGTGAGAGTATTTACGGTGTATAAGCGAGTGCGTGTGCGCGTAATACTTAATGGCTAGGAGGAAGTCATTTGTGGTGATGTTGTACAAAGAAACGATGGCGTGATGTGTATTTATTCGATTATCGGTAGCATATATGGTAGTGGTGTTATTAAGTAAATGCGCGAGTTTATGATTATAGTAATTTTGGTGTAACTGTGCTTGTAATGGTTATTTGGGAGGGGTTGATGTTAACTATATTGGTATAGGAGAAAAATAAAGAATGCATCGATAATTTTGAGCATTGCTTCTTATTTTGTGTATTTTTTATTAAAGGAAATTTTTCTATTACGTATAAACTATTGTTTATAATTGGTAATGAATTATTTGGCTTGAAGATATTTGATTAATATATAAAAAACAATAAATGAATACGAAAAGATTATTGATATATGAAAAAACGCAAATCCTATTTTTAAATAATTATTATCTTTGATATTCAATCTTTGATACAATAAAAATTAAAATGACAACTCGTAATAAATGTAGTGACATAAATGCAAATAGAATCCAAATTGTCTAAAAGCCGTATTAAGTATTTTAAAAGGCAATAGGATTAGTTGTTAAATTGGGTGATAATATTGAAAAAAATAAGCAATTTTTTATAACAATTTTTTATTAAAGTTACGAGAACATCAGAATGGAAAGTGAATAAGTTTTTTAGAATAACTTTTTTCAATATTATGTCTAAATTTTGTTTTTCATTTAAGACTTTATGAAAAAAAATGTTGAAACAAATTTATGGTTTCTATCCTCACATTTGAGCACTGATTTAGGGTAATATACTACGTCAATATTATGTCAATTATTTAAGATGTATTAAAATTCAAAAGAAAAGATTTGTGGCTTATAAATGAATAAAATATTCTTAGCGTGTTTGATAAAAAAAAAACGTCATAGAGTACGCGTGCAGCTCGCGTGGTGGATTAAGTTAGTTCATGTAAAAAAGGGAACCATATAAAAATAAAACAATAAAAGCACAAACCATGAAACTAAAAAAAAGAATGCACAATAGTCCAGAATATTAAAATAGAAACGAAAAAAATTATAAAAAATAGAAATTATGTGTTGTTACAAAAAAATTATATCTTTAAAATACTGTCCTTTGTTATTGCCTCATAAAGATACAAAATTATATAACCATGCATTCATTATAGCGTATAACTATAAACTTTATCTAAATAAAACAACGTTTCTATTATCAAATATCAAACACTTCTAAAAGACAATTAAAGCAAAAAAAAGGATAGGATCTGGAATTAATAACACTCGCATAGATCGTATGATAATTTATTCAGATCATGTTTCAAAACATTTGACGTACCGCGTCATCCTCCGACATAAAATAAATACAATTCTCTTCCATCGTCATTCCACCCAGTGCTCATCAGGCTCGTTTTTCCGCATGACTATGAATATCCACTCAGATCAAACTTGCGCTTCTTCTCATCAGGAACATTTTATCTACCATCCAGCACCGTAGATAGGCGCAGGCGCCAGAGTATGTGGGAACGCAGGCCTGACGAAAGCGGGTCTGAAGATCGGCACAGGTGCGAAAATCGGTGCCTGGGCAAACACCGGAGCTCCGACGAGACTGGCGCTGGCTTCAGCAATGCACATAACTGCGACGACGACGAGGACGAGGAACTTGAACATTCTGGTGATTTCTCTGTGAGAAGACTAAAATTGAACAAGCAAAGGCGAGCTTATATACAAGTAGAAACGATTATGTGTTGTGTAGGGAACATACAATAATTCGGTTCTCTGTACTACTCATGTGACCCGGAAGGGCGAGCATTGCTGTTGTTGTTGGCGTCGTCGTCGGTCATGTGAGTCCATTGAAGGTTGTGAAGAAAGGATGACGATCCCTGGAGAGAGAGAGGAAAGTGTCGAGCAATGTACAAGCGTGTGTATGCTTACACGACTTTTCGGTTAAGGGAGAGAAGTCGGGTGATAAATGATGTGCTTGACAGCTGGATTATTCGGGCGATTTATTATTTGTAGCATGAAGCAGGGGAGGTGGCGATATGTATTGTTGGGTTCGTGGATTTTTATTATTGCAGGGACAAGTACGATAAGGTGCTTTGTTCAATTAGTAGTATATGTGGTAGTAATGTGGCGGAGAGATTTTATCGAGGAATTTAAATGATGATGCAGTTTATGGAAATAATTTACGCTTAAGGTGACGCATTTATTGCTGTTATTGTGCTGCAATATAATAGGGACAAAGTAGGATAAGTTCTTTATGTGATATTCGGAAAAATGATTTACGTATATTTTCTTTCTGAAAAATTAGTTGTATGAGAAAGGAAAAAATATTTCAGGGTTGCGGATTATAATCTCATTTATAGATATCTGTAAAGAAAAACAAATTTTCCATAAAAGATTTATCTAAAACAAAGTAAACGTTCATAGAAATTATATTTCGTAAGTAATAACTGTTTAAAATTGATAAACACTTCATTCTTATTCGATTTTATATTAGAAGTTAGTATATATTGTAAATTTATCAATAATTTTTATATTGTTTATTCTTGGGAAGAATATATCATAGGTTTTCTTTCTTGAACAGATTTACAGTGGAGAAAAAGAATATTATATTTCACAGTTATTTTATGATTACTATACTTTTTTTTTGAAGTTACAGTTTTCTTAACCAATGCTAAGAAAATTTAGAAGTACTTTGATATTTATGCATTATTTTTATTAGTCTGTTATCTTTGGTCATCTATTTTACAAAGAATAGATAAAATTTAAAGCTTTTATTACTTGAATTGAATATTAATATATTTGTTAATGTACAACTATTTTCAAGCATAAAAACTTTATATTACTGTTAATTGAGTAATTATAAGCAAACATAGTTTGGCACACTTATCTTAAAGTATAGCTTTTTGTTTTATCAAGGTTGCACAAAATACACTATTATATTAATCTAAATAATCTAACAAAATTAACTGAGTTATAATAAGTAGTACAAATGCCCTTTTATTAAAAAAATGTTGACGTATTTTAAAAGTAAAATTTAAACTACATGTTCCAATGAGAAATAAATAATAATAATGTGAACACATTTCGTATGTATTTGATGGAATTAAATGAACTATTTTTGTATAAAAAACATTTCTTTTTAGTGACTGATGTTTCTCACGTGATATTCTCTACGTTGAGTCTAAAGTCAACCTTAGTTTGTTTCTTTTATTTTGCTTTATGATAAGATACATTTTTATTTTAAGACAAAAAATTTCGTGAATTTTGTCAAATAGCAATAACAATTAACAATAACTAGTTAAAATGAATTAAAAAGATAATGAATTGAAAATATTATGCAATTTCGCATAGGTTACTATCA
>JAYJLV010116733.1:0-19350 GCA_036873485.1 Torymus texanus | reverse complement strand
GTTTAAGTGACACAACTAAACAAGAATCACCTGCGTCACCAATTTATATCAAAATGTGCTATTCTTCCAAAAAAGTTAATTTTCTACCCACTTACAGGCATAAAAAGAGCGTATTTCATGCGTGTGTTAAGAAAAGATAATAAAATTAACTTTTCATCATTTAATTATTTAAGTTTAATAATATTCTTTTACACTTAGTATTTTTATATTTATATTTATAATTATCGAATTTGATTTTATTTATTATAGTAATCACAATAAAGTTATATTGCCACGTTTAATGAGAATTGATTTTATACGAAAGTTTATTTTAATAAAACGTAAAGCTAACAGTTATTGAATATAACAAATTTTTTTTTATTTAATTCAATTATAATACGCATAAGGGAAGGCAGATTAAAAAGTATAAAAATCTATGGATATTTTAAAAATAATTTTTTATTTTTGTCATTATATCTGAATCAGATGACATTATTACAAGACTAGATAATCGTCTAAATACATAATTTCTAAAAAAAGTGCATCAAAGCATAATCGTGTAGATCTAATGTTGATATAAACATGTCTCATTGTGTAGTCGTGTACGCTGTACCGTATGTGGATTTGTTCTATATGTACTATTTAAAATCGAGATCGAAGTTGTGCTCATATATATTTAATCCTCGAGAACCAGCTCGGGAAGCTTATTCAATCAATCGATCTACCAGGCAGCGCCGAAGCCAATAGGTCTAGACAGAATGGGCCTGGTCACAATGGGGGAAGTGGTGATAGTCAAGCTGGGTCGGAGAAGTGGCGAGACTGGAGCAAGGGCTGGACCGTAAGCTGGTCTAAGAGCTGGGGCGAACGCTGGAGCAAAAGCTGGTGCGAACGTTGGTCTTAAAGCTGGTGCAAATGCTGGGGCGAACGCTGGGGTACCCAGGAACCCAGCGTTGGCTGCGACGACGCAAACGGCTACGAGGATCACGTACTTGAACATGGCTGATTGTTGCTTCGGATTCGGGAGGATTGAAACTGATGCTGAACAGACTTTGACCAACGCTTTTTATACGCCCTTGTTTCCAGTTTCGGATGCAAGGCTGACCGGTATGAGGCCTTTCCGTATAATGTGAACTCGCGGCACTTCGGGTGCATTGTAACTGTCATAGTTGATCGAATGATGCAAAGAAAGTTGATAAAAATGCTGCTTTATACGTCAATGTATGCACTGAGAGAGATTTTATTTTTAATTTACCGCAATCGTTCGAAATCTTTTTATTTATTTATTCTTTCTTTTTTTTTACGTTTGTGGGTTTCAAATTAATCTTTCCTGCAATTTAATCTTGACGTTTATAAAGCGAATAATGTATAGATTTAAATTACAAACGTATGAAATAATTCAATAATGTGACTTTCATTGCGGGAATGCTGTTATAAATAATTTTTTATTACTTCTTTTCATCTTGGAGTATTTGTAAGAAATAATTATAACGTGGAGTGGAATATTCAATTCCTTATGGCAATAGTCAATAGAGACTTGAAAGATCAATTTTCAATTTTCATCTTTTATTATACTTAAAATGCGACAAAGGTCTAAAAGACAACGAGCTAGTAAATATCTCTAATCGATAAAAATATAGCGACTTTCTGCTCTATAATTGCGTAATTATTTCACAAGGAATTTTTAGATATAAGTAATATTATATTGAGACTTCGATATATTGAATAATGTATTAAATTTACTTTGTATTGCTTTATTTTGGCTTAACTTTTCCTTAAAAGGGGGAAATATATTAATGCCAATTAATAATATTCATACAAAATTTTCAGGAATTTGCTAGTTGTCAATTAAGCTTACAAATATGATATACTGAACGAAATAAATTTTATTAATATTAAATAAAGATTATTGAAAGTTTTAATATTATAATGGTCATTGAAATACACACATATACATACATGTAACGTATTGCAAGTCAAAATTAATGAGGCACAAAATTCTCAATAATTTTTGTACAATGCATTTCTGTGAAATCTATGGATTGTTAACAATAACAATTAATTATCAGTGTTCATGAAAGCTCACCATAAATTTTGTAATTTTTTAAGATACACCATCTCTTGACAGTAAAAATTTTAATTTCGAACAATAATAATTCAACGACGAATTTTTCGGCTGAGCATTGACAACTCGAAAAATCCGGATATCGTTTTGTTATGCTATAAATTAACAAAAACCATTATTACTACATTTTCTCACTCAAAAAAATATTGACAAAAATCTAAATTAAACAATGTTCGAGTACATTTACAAATATCCTAATATTCTCTATATTCTCAAATTTTTCCAATAAACAATTAATTCGAGTCAATGACTCACTTTCTTTCACTTTCGTCCTCCACGCCAACTTTCTTACGCGTTCACTGAACCTTTGCACGACCTCGCGGCATCTACACCGGGCTAACTAACAAGCGTCGTCTTGCAAAATTGGCTGTGTATCGACTAAAAGCACACGAGATAATCTTTCAAAGGGCAGTGACAAACAGTTTTCTCCATGCGATTTTTACATCTGTTCCTGCTCGCGCGTCATTACAGCGGTCAGCCTCGGATTAATCGAGTATAAAAACGACGGGTAGACAGCACACCGGCATCAGTTTCGATCTACCCGAAGCCGAAGCAACAATCAGCCATGTTCAGATACGTGATCCTCGTAGCCGCTTGCGTTGCTGTAGCCAATGCTGGATTCCTGGGTACTCCAGCATTTGCCCCAGCGTTCGCTCCAGCTTTAGCACCAGCTTTCGCTCCAGCTTTCGCCCCAGCTCTAAGACCGGCGTTTGCTCCTGCCATCGCTGTTCCAGCTCTTGCTCCAGTGTCACCACTCCTTAGGCCCAGCCTGAGCATAGCCACTGCACCTATCCTGTCCAGGCCTATTGTTGCCGCACCTGCGCCCATCATCAAGGCTCCCATTGCTATCGGCGCTGGCTGGTAAATGACGGAGTAGAAAGAAGTTTGTCCATCTTTCCCTGAAGATGATCGATACTAGGATCTCATGTACGCCCAGCATTTACGATAACAACACGGTTACTCGTACACATACAGTTACACGTTCACGCATACAAGTAGTAACACTTATACATACACAATGACCTATGAAGAAATTGTTCTATTATACCGACAACGATGACACTGGAAATTATATCTGTATGATTGTCTAGTCTTGTACATGTGTCATCTGTCTTCAATAATAATACAAATAAAAAAAAACTTTTTAAAATAATTGTGGTGTCTTAATTGGAGCTCATACGCCTTTTTCTCTTTCCTATTGACCGTTACTCTTACTTATGTTATTATTTATTGTTTTTGAATTTTGGATGTATCAATTATAATGAAATTAGAAAATGATAGTGCATATTATATGTTTTGAGCTTGGAATTATTAAATTAATTATTGTATCAAAGAAATAAAATACTAATTTGAGTTCTGTAAGATATACATAATTATAATTATGATGTTTAAACAAATACTTTTGAATGCTTTTAAAAAAGATGTCCTTCATTTAGATTTAACATTAATTGTGTGTATTTGACAGAAAATTATTCTCTCTAATTTAAGTTTGTAAATAAATTTTTTCAAAAAATTTTCGTTATTTTGGCTTTTTGTATTCATTAATAGGATTTTCTGAAAATAAAACCATCAGTTATTTATAAAAAAATGAGCCTTTAATAAATTTCGTTCATTTTGTCCAAAATTTTACGAAGGTAATCAATAAAGTTGTTTACATGTTAGTATTTGAGGTGTAATATTTTTCACAACAGCAAAAATCGATCGTACTTCCGAGTAGCAGACACGTGCATAAAAACCAAGGTTTATATTCTCTAACATTAAATACATTTTTTTGCTACAGTTAATCGAAGATTATATAAATGAGACAATCTTGTTCATTTTCATTACATTTTTAAATCCTTATTAAATATTTATTTTTTTTATATGTTAAATTTTTTCTTTCTATGATATGCTTATTCAATGAAATCTACTAACAAAAGCCCGTGCATCTAGTTTTATGAAAAATTTTGTGTAGTCCAACACTTGATTTTGAACTAACGTAAAGATGAAAGAAAAATTTTCGAGAATAGGAAATAAAAACTTGTTTAATTAAGTTACGACTCTAAGCGGATTGAATAAATTTTTTTAAATTCCCTTGTAAAATCGAAATTGGTTTTCATTTCAGTTTGCTACATCTAACTGTTAATATAAATAATGAGGCACGACATCTAATCGGGAGAGTCTTATAGTTTCATTATTGTCCTCAAATTTATCACCTCCAAAAACCAATATTTTATAACCCCAAAATATGTTTTGGGCTATTAAAAATCGCGTCAAAGTATTTTTAGTGATGTTTATGAACGGACGTATGTATACGTAGTCAGATTTCGAATAACCGCTCAGTTTTGCAGAGACTACTTATCACATTATACGAAGGCTGTAGTTCTGTATGGAAACAAATCCATTGTAAATTGTAAAACTGGGAGAAGCACATTTAAAACTCATCAAAAAGTTTTTGAGTGTAACTTACTGAGATTTGATTTCACACGAAAATTTTGTTAACAAAAGTAGTAGATATAATTCTGTAGCTTGCAGGCATAACCGGATAAGCCCACTTTTCGAGTTTCCGAGAAAAACGAGTTTTAATGTTCAAACTTACATATATATGTAAAATCAGGAGAAACGAGATGAGTCGAGATACTTGACTAGTCAATTGACACATTAAAAACACATATTTACACGCTGGTTTCAACAAATTATACATTTTCTGATGCGTTAAAAACGAGTAAGACTCAAAAAAGTATAGACTTATCTGGTTATTCCGGGAACTGTGGACTTATCTGATAGTGCAGTTCGCTTTTATTTTAGAGCGTATTCTTTAACTTAATTATGAAACGGGTCAATAAATTAAAAAATTAGCAATTGTTCAATGAATTCTTCTAACTTATTCAAGAAATTTCTATTTTTCTGACATTTTTATTAAATTTACGATCATTTGTATTGTATTTGTATTGTACTAATATTGTAAAATTTTAAAATGTTTATAATTTGAAAGTGTATACGAATTTTTTAAACAGATAGATACATATTAGCCATCATATTCACGTTCAATTAGAATAGATAACATGAATTATAACTAAAATAAACCATAAAAATGATGGACTTATCCGGTTATGCCGGGCACTTATCTGGTTACGTTTCGGGTGCGTTGAATGAAAAAGGCCTATTTGTAGATACAAAATCTGAGGTTATTTCGATTTTCAAAAAAAGCTGACTTTTCCGGTTATGCCTGGGAGTCACAGAATTATAACACACATTTATTGTATTATAAAACATTGTTCGTAGAATTTCATTCTTCCAAGATGTATGCTAAAAACACGGATTTTTGTCAAAAAGAGGCTTTACCCAGATATCTCGTAAAGACATCGATTTACATACAAAATTTAAATACGGAAGTCGTAGATTTCATTAAAATAAAACTTTTTCCTACGAAAATTTAATTTGTAAAATTAATTCCTTTCAAGTTAAATCTAAACAAATGATTTAAAAATCTAACACTAAAATCTGACGACTTTCACAGATTATTTATATACTGTTTAAAAAAATACACTGACATCTAAAAATATATGGTTCTCTTGTATAATAATAGCAATTATGCCTTACATCTACAAACGAAGTTTTTGCATAGATAGGGATGGGTTAATGCGTCATATAGTGCTCAATCTACTAACAATCTGCTTTTTTAAATTTCTATTTAAGCTTCTAGTATAAATTGACAGCATAAAAGTATTTTTATAATCATTTATTTATAAAAAATTGCAAAATGCATCAATGTTGCAAAGCTTGTATAATAATATATGAATGCATAGACAAATTAATATATTATCTCCAACTGAGTTACCAATACCTAAGTATTTTTTTTTGAGTCATTTCTGTATTCATAGCTTTTTTGATTTAGTTGTTATGTAGTAAGACTCTTATAAAGCGCAGTATAATGATTACCACTTATTTCCCTGCCAAACTGTCAAAAATTATTTTATTATAAAGCGATTAATTTTATAATAAATAATTTATTATAAGTTTATCTATCTATTACAAAGATAACAAATGAACTATCCTGTACAATATTTAATTTTTCAGTACCTAGTATAATTACACCTTTATTATATTATGATAAAAAAACAGTTCTTGCATCATGCACAAAACCTTGAAAGTCTGTAGTACCTTTTTTTAAATCGTTAATAATATATAAATTTACAAAAAATCAGTTTTATAAAATAACACAAATCGTTTATCTAACAATAAAAAGTTCATTAAACGCAAAGTTCATTCTTATAAATATTAAATCGATATCGAATTCCATTCATAAGACAATTTCCATCCACACGTGTACCTCTACTTCCGATTTTTCTCTGCGCCTTTAATTAATACTTAACTTACTTCTCGTCATAAATCATCCACCTCCACGTAATATCCACATATAATTCGTGATCCCAAAAAAGTATCTACACGAATAAACCGGATCACTCGTATATACCTTACCAGAATAACAACTTCCTCCTGCGCAAGCGCTCCACTTTCTTTGTCACGTACAGCGCCTTTATACAGCGCGACCTTGGATCTCCCATCCGCGCCAGTATAACTCAGAGCTACCCAATGCACTTAACATACATCTTGCCGCATCGCGGTAATGCATCTACTTACCCACTTGCATATACACCCGCTGCAGGTCTTCCGGGATTCCAACCCGGTCGACCTTCGCGGTGGCGAATCGTGTATAAAAGCCCTTAGCCAACATCGGATAGGCATCAGTTTCGATCTTCTCAAAGCCGAAGCAACAATCAACCATGTTCAAGTACGTGATTCTCGTAGCCGCTTGCGTTGCTGCAGCCAACGCTGGATTCCTGGGCACCCCAGCACTAGCCCCAGCACTCGCTCCAGCTCTACCGATCTCTGCACCGCTGCCAATTGCTGCGCCACTACCTATTGCGTCGTCATTCGCTCCCATCGCTACTGCATCCATCCTCAGGACTCCCTTGACTTATGCCGCATCTGCGCCCATCATCAGGGCTCCCCTGGCTGTTGCTGCACCAGCTCCTCTGACACTCGCTGCCCCAGCACCTTTGACTTATGGCGCTCCTATTGTCAAGACTCTGTTCTAAGCAGTGAAGAAACGAGGCTATATTGAATACCTGATGACCTGGTTCGAGAAAACTTGTAGCTAGGATTGCGTGATTGTTCACGTTTGCTTACGCTTACGATGTTTGCAAGATTTGCATGAAAGTATCTGGTTACGAGATTGTGGTAGCTGTTTTTGGACAATGAATCTAATAAATTATTTTTCTATTTTAATTGAAGATATTTTTTTATTTTGAAACATCCTTTTCCCCATTCACGCTGCAGTAGTGTGTTACTTAATTTAATGAATATATATGTGTAGTTGTTGCATAATACAAGAAGTTTGAAACTAATTTTCATGGCTTGTATCTAACAATTAGCGCGATTTTACAGAATATTTAAATGTATAATATTGCATATATTCTAAAAGATTAATTTTTATCATGTTTGATACCATAATATATTATATAATATATAGTTGTTAAGTCAAGTGCATGATTAGCAGTAGCATTTCAACTCAATTACAATTTAATAGAATTACAAAAGTCTGACTTAAAGAAATGTCTATTCTGAATACCTTTTACCAATCCGTTTTCATATTTTTGAATATATTTTTTTTTCTTAAATTATAGAAAATTTATATACTTTTGGAAAATTGTAATATTATATTGAAGTTGTAAATTATTCTTGAAATATTTTACAAGGCTATAAAATAAATTTTCCTACAGAATTTATAACATTTCTCAAATGAATAGAGTACAGTAATTATTTTTCATTTTGACATTTTTAAATCGGTCTACAAAGCAACACGGTAACTTTTACAGAACAGATCTTTTTTTCTCACAGTAATAAGTTTTTTTTTGTACTAGGTAGAACAAAAATTTCCGTGGCCATAATAATACATTTTTAGAATTAAAATGCTTAACGCTATAGCATCAATGATACGTAATATGTAAATGGATGATACACGCTTTCACTTTACCATCTCACGGCTGGTCAATCAATTAATCTCATTTAAAGTAAATAAACCTGTCGTCTAATTATAGAATAAAAAATAAAGCTATAAACTTGAGTGTTATGTCTCTATTACACAGCTTCACTTAATATTCAGAAATTAATTGACTTTAGAATATATATGAAAATTAGTAACTTAGATCTAAGAACGAATTCTTTCTCATTATCTTGAATGCTTTTTTACTTTAATGAATGCTTATGTAACTGAATGTTTACTTAATAATAAATGTCATGATCCAGTTAATAATTTTTTTAAAAGTTTCGTTTTAGAATGTTAATAACCAATTGACCAATAAACATAATATTAGTTAACAAAATAATTTACACGAAATTAAACTATTCATGAAATTATTTTACTTTTAAAACTCATTCTTTGATTGAAATGACTAAAACAGTTTGTTAAATTTCAAAATATTTATTAATTTTGTTTATAAATTAAAATTTTCTTTTTTTTTTTTAGTTTTGGCAGAATTGTATCATTTATTTTGAAAATATTTCGTTACTATTAAATTAGTTCAATTTTTTAGACAAAGTTGGGATTATTTCATAATCGAAGCATATACGTCAAAATATTTAATAATATTGGGATGGGACAGGGTGAACGGTGTTCAATGAAAAATTTGATATACTTGTAATGATAATCAACAATTTATTTATGAAGTTATTTACAGTCTTCAGTGAAGAGGTGTGCAGTAGAATGATTTATAAATAAAGCGGCGTTCGTTATCTATTTATATGCTGCTCGTATGCTACAAGTAGCACACGAGTAACTGCAGGTATGTGCATCATGTATCAACTGTTACTGGCGACAACGGGATCAATCCATTTACCATCCGTGTCCGTAGGCGATGGGGGCAGACTTGATGATGGAGGAAGATCCGTAGGAGAGAGCGGGTGCCGAGTAGGCAGAGTAGGCCAGAGGAGCGGCGTGAGCGATGGGGGCGCTGTAAGCCAGGGGAGCGTGGTGAGCGAGTCCAGCACTGTAGCTGCTGTAGGCCAGAGGAGCGGCGTGAGCTCCGTAGCTGCTGTAGGCCAGGGGAGCGGCGTGAGCTCCGTAGCTGCTGTAGGCCACGGGAGCGGCATGAGCTCCGTAGGTGCTGTAGGCCAGGGGAGCGGCGACAGACTTAACGATGGGAGCGGAGTAGGTGCTGATAGCCACTGGGGCAGACACAGACTTGACGACGTTGGAATAGCTGGTGGCGACGGGGGCGGCAGCGTAAGCAACTGGAGCCGACTTGATGATGGGAGCGGCAGCAGCGTAGGTCAAAGGTGCGCTGTAGGCCAGGGAAGCTGGGGCTCCAAGGTATCCAGCGTTGGCGGCGGCCAAGCAGGCGGCGAGAACTACGAACTTGTACATGTTGCTGGTTGGGTTTGTTGATTGCTTGCTCTTCGACTGGAAGACTGAATCTGATGCTGTCGAGGTGGCCAGCCCCGGCTTATATACGCGAAAATATTCGAAAGTCGGGCGGGCAAGGCTGCTGGGAAGAGCTCCAAACGACCGGGCTAGGATAATTGCGCGAGCGTGCACGCGTATATGATTTTGACGTAACGACGTATAGTAGCAGCGGCACGGCGGTACAAGACGGCTGAAGGCTGCTGTATATGAAAAAGAGAGCGGAGAGCGCACTTGCGCCCGTGGGCCTTCGCCACGAACTAGGTAGGGGCCCCTATGTAGATTTTTTTTTGTTTTCGGGTATGTTATTATATATGGTATATAAGAGCGCGCAAGGTCTCTATGCAAAGAGAGCAATTTCGTAAATGTTTTGACAGTGCCTGAGCTGCTTTCGGTGATCTTTTTTTATTCATTAGCATGTGGGAAGGGTCACTGGGTTTGATTCGAAGGAAATTCGAACTGTGGATATTGAATTGGGTAATATTACAAGTTCATCTATTGTAATAGATACCTCTTGACAATAACAAAAATGTCTTATATTTCGTTGGATGCCGCAATATATTGTTTTGTTGACATAAATTTCGATGGTTGTAAAAACTTACGTCGTAAAAGAGTGACGTTACATTTATAACGTTGATAAATGTACTGATTGTTAATGGTTTATGTAACTTCTTTAATATATTACGGTTATTAAGTTGACGATTCATAACATTCTTGTTATTTCTACAATAATGTAATTACAATTTTAAATTGTCGCGATAAATTTTTTTATGTTGCACATCATACAAATTTTATTGTAAAAATTTCATCAAAAGTTACGTATAAATATAAGACGTGTTGCGTTGGTATTCGCATTACATTATGTATTATTTAATGTAATTATTGCACCTTTTTGAAAATGAGAGCAGTACTTCTCAGATGTACAAAAATAACAATCATGAATTAAGCTTTTCAATATTTTATCAATGAATCCTTTAAATAATTTTTCTCCATACGAATAAAATAAACAGTATTTTACTTTGTAAAAAAAAACTCTCCGATTTCTATGAATAAAAGTATAGGAATATCTTCTCTTAAAAAAGTGATGGATGAAATCTGTCATCACAATATGACTCTTTTTATTGGTTGCTGTAGACTCATTAGATTGGTCTATACAGAATACGCGTGAAAATCTAATATGTTAGAATTTTTAAGATTAAATTCTCGAGTTTATAAATATTTAAAACTGAATACCTAAAACAGTATAAGAAAAATTTCATTATCATATTTATCAAATTTATGTTATTATCATTTAATTCAAACTAATTGACAGAAACTTTTAAATTTAAACTAAATTGATCGTGTGCTCATATAACCTCAATAAAATAAATAAACAAATAAATAAAATAATGAAAACCAATACGCGCGAAGCGCGTTGAACCTAGCTAGTATAATAAAAATAGCATTTGTGTATTATGAAAATGAATTTCTATGCACTACTATTTTTTTATTTTACTATTTTCAATTTTTTGTAGAATAATCGATATATAAGTCCTCCATGTAGTTGTAATACTACAAAGAATATCTTAATTTAAATTTTGTACGCATTCTTTAAAGAGTCATTTTATGCAAAATTATGATTTTTTGAAGATATTTCGATGATAAATACACCTAATTCGATCGAACCTGTATTATATAATAGAACTTTCTTTGTAAATGAAAACGGGATATGAGATTATTCATATTGTTTTTATTATATATACTGTATTTTTCATATGTTACTTTATTTTCTAGTACGGGACATCTAATACGGGAAAACTTTGAATATGCTAGAAATATTTCCGTATTTCGCAGCTTTTTTTAAGAATATCAGTTTAAGTGTTTCATTATTGGAATTCATTAAAAATTTTACAAGATGTTTTACAATTTTATAAAATAATAGATTTTCAATAAGTAGAAACAGGTATAATTTATCGACAGGTGTGTCTATTTATTTTCAATGTTCTATAGTAATTTAGCTTATTTAAAACATTGATAGCTAATATGTTATTTATTCAATTATCAACGCGTAATTAATACGTCACTATTAAATTGTTCATAAAAAAATCTTTAATTATAATTTCTAATTATTACCAACTATCTTCCACAAGGTTCACATAATTTAATGAAGTTTTGTGGAAATTATGTTTTTGTAATATTTGCACCATCTATAGCACAATTCTCTATTAGCGAAACATCATTAAAGCAGTCACTAAAGTTGCATAGCCGTAGAGTAGCTTTCTGTTTAAGTACTGTAACTGTATCAAGCATTACTTAAATTTAATCATCAATTCAAGTAGACGCATCGAAGAATGTATCTCATTAACACTATGATTTATTCATGAAGTATCAGAATTTCAATGATATAGTTTACTAATACGTAATATTAAGATTCGAAATTTCTTTGTATTATTTTTTATAATCATAGCTGTTAAAAGTACAAGTGTGTAGATTAAAGTTGCATGTGAATTATAAAAAAATTAATATTCATGCGGAAAATAATTGTGAAAGTATGTTCTCGAAAGATAATTTATCTGAAAGGGCATGTTAACGAGTGAGAAACAGTGTATACGCTAATAATATCTATAGTCGATTTCATATAATATGTCATTAATCTCAAATCTTTTAACTAACTAGCAATTAGTGTTTTTACGAGGAGTGTCAGTCTAAATGCGCCTATTGCTTAATGCTGCCTAATCGAGAGATCACGGTTTTAAATGATTAGGAAGGTTAACTGTTAACATCATGCATATAGCTATTTAGGTGATGTGTAATTAGCGCCTCAGAAATTTACAATGCTAAGTATGACATTTATGAAGATATTAATTTTTTTTTTTTTTTAATCATAGTGATACAATATCATTTGCTATATAATATATTGACCTATACATACATGTTACGATACATAAAAATGCCCATACTGCATGTGATGTGTGAAAAGCATGATATCCGGTTTTTATGAGATAGAAATCAAATTTTGTTGGTCACTTGACATTTTCATTAGGCAATAAAATTTTGTATTTGAAATTCTATGTTCTATATAAGAGTATATATTTCATTTCATCTTCAATAAGTTTTTTCTATGTAATGCACTTAGTGACTCCACGTGAAAAATATAAATAAAAAACTTACGATTCACATAGGTATGAATTTCTAATAATAATATTAATTTCTTATTGTTTATCTGGAGAAACGTAAATTTTAAGCGTTATGGAAAATACAATACTACGGATTTATTTGTATTAGTAGTTGTTGTAAAATATTTGCATAGTGTTGCATTAGTAGTTGCTGTAAAATATTTACACGCGGCGATGTCGGGTTGATTAATTTAAATTATTTTAGACAATCAATACTTTATGCTTTAAATAACTGTATTTTAACTAAAGAACTGTTATACTTATAAAAACATTGTAAAATGAAAAAAATTTACTTTGGGCTTTCTTTTGATTCAAAAAGTTTTTAATGATCGATCATGTTTTAATCTTCTGTTTAAAAAATGGTGAAGCTAGGAATGAAATCTTGTATTCAGGAATTTGATTGATTGATCTTGATTACGTGAATACGTTTTTCTGAGAAGCGTGTCTTTCTTTTTATTGAAAAAAACGAGTAGCAAATGAAAAGAAAGTTTAAAAATAATAAATTAATTAATTTCGTTTAAAATATCATATTAGAATATTATGTTCGCATACAACTAAATTGGCTTCTTTGTATTGTTACATTTAATAAACTAATATCTCGCTATAATATTAATAATAATATTCTGCTCTCATTTGATAATTTATTCAACTCTTCACAGCTGTGTATATTGGCTGCGTCGATTTTAGAACTCGTTAAATATCTTATCGAATTTTAGAAATTTATTTGCATTAAAAACCAAAATAACGACGTCTTTATTAAAATTGTAGTAATAATAAACGTAATCTTCTTTACAATCCTTTGTGTTCATCTACTGTCATTTATAGATTTATTTACAAATCTTATCTGTAGGTACAACTTTCGCTGATTTTATTAAAATAAAAATTAAAATTAAGTAATTATGTACTAATTAGATTTTCCGAAAAATGCTTCATTTCGACTAATTGTAAGTATAAATGTCTTAGTGTTTTCTTTCGGACATATGCAAATTTTTATTTACCATATTCTTGAAAGACTATTTAAAGTAGAATATATTTGGTATAGAACAGGAATAAGGGCATGATAAAAATCCAATATGAATAAGACAAGGTAAATACTGTATCAAAATTAATTATTTATTTTAAAAAAAAACCTACAGGGTATGTACAGGTAACATAAGAAGATCATACTGGACAAAGTCCTGTATAAACAATAACACTCTTGTCAGACATCCATCCAAGCATCAGTCGACCTTATGTTCTTTACCATCCAGCGTTGTAGGCGAGAGGAGCGGCGTGAGAGAGACCAGCACTGTAGGCCAGAGGAGCGGCATGAGAGAGGCCACTGCCGTAGCTGCCGAAGGCCAGAGGAGCGGCATGAGAGAGACCGCTGCTGTAGGCGAGGGGGGCGCCGTAGGAGAATCCACTACCGTAGCTGCTGTAGGCCAGGGGAGCGGCGTGAGAGAGGCCACTGCCGTAGCTGCTGTAGGCCAGAGGAGCGGCAGCAGCGTATGAGGTGGCAAGGGGAGCGGCATGAGCGAATCCAGAGCTGTAGGTGGCGGCCAGAGGAGCGGCATGAGCGATTCCAGTGCTGTAGCTAGAGATAGCTGGGACAGCAGAGTAAGTTGCGGCCAGAGGAGCGGCGTGAGCGATGCCAGACCTGTAGGTGGAGATAGCTGGGGCAGCGGCAGCGTAGGTAGTGGCCAGAGGGGCGGCGTGGGCGATGCCAGAGCTGTAGCTGGAGATGACTGGAGCAGCGGCAGCGTAGGTGGAGAGAGCTGGGGCAGAGGCAGCGTAGGTTGCGGCCAGAGGTGTGCCGTGAGTAAGGCCAGTTGAGTAGCTGGAGATAGCAGGGCTGCTGATGACTCCGGCGTTAGCGGCGGCCAAGCAGGCGGCGAGGATCACGAACTTGTACATGGTGCTGGTTGGGTTGCTTGATTGCTTGCTTGTCGACTGGAAGACTGGAGTCTGATGCTTTCTAGGTGGATGCCCGCAGCTTATATAGTCGAAAACGCTCGACCCCTTCTCTTTTATTGTCCCTAGCGTTGCATCATTTAGGATGACACGTTTCAATAAGTTATTCATATCCAGAAGGAATAATTTCACGAATTTCTCCGGATAGTCTTTTGTAAATGCGTTCAGTGCGACGGTTTAGATCGAGAGATGCAGTTTTTTAGTTTACTATTTTTGATTTCTATAATGAGATGTATATGTATGAGGATCGGTGGAAGTGTTGAGAATCGAAAGGTCTTTTGAAATTGTATTGGATTATTCTAAAGTGGTAAATTATCATATTATAGACTACATAATTTTTGAATTTTTAAAAATCTTAAAACAATAGTCGCTATTTATCTATTTTAAAATTGAGAATTTGCAGAGCAATCACTTCTGATAGTTAAAAAAAATGTATTTTCATACATTCATAATACAAAAGCTGTATTTTGTACTCATTTCACGTACTCTTTGTGGATGCTGGACTAAATTTTCTGCTATTTCTCTTATGTAATGTAAGTTCTGTATTAAATAATTAAATTGTATTTGCAAAAACTAAAAGTTAAGAAAGCATACGATTTTTTTACAGAAAATAGCATAAATCCCTCATACAAGGAAAAAATAAATATTTAATTCTACTTTTCGCACAGTTGATTTAATTTGGAAATAGTAACTTAATTTGCTCCAGAACGGTATTGCTAGAAATAACATGAATAAAACAATAGAATTTTCCTTTTATTAATGTGGAATCGGCATTCTAGTTTTAAATATAAAGTTGTTCTCACTATAAATAAAGTTAATTTTACTTTTATTTCTAATACTAATTCAACTTTTTCCTAAACCAGTTGATACACTCGGCATTTAGTCATATTTTAATTCTTTTAATGCAAGACATTAGAAAAACTATTTAAATACTATTTCTCTTTAATCAAATAACTTGTAGAAATTTACTGACTTTTGCTAAGTAATGCAAAACGTTACTATATTATTAATAATATAATATACTTCGTGTTAATTTTATATTAATTTTTTCTACATTGTCCAAAAATGGATAAACGGTATCTTCTCTTTAAAAAGTGATGGATGAATCGGTCATCACAATAAGACTGTTTTGATTATTTGTTGTAGACTCATTAGATTGGTCTATACAAAATAGGCGCGAAAATATTTGAATTTTCAAGATTGAATTCTCGGGTTTATAAATATTCAAAACTGAATAATTAAAATAGTATAACAAAAATTTCATTGTCATATTTATCAAATTTATGTTATTATTATTTAATTTAAACTTATTGACAGAAACTTTTAAATTGAAATTAAATTGATCGTGTGTAATAAAGCCGGTTGACAAAATTCCACGATTACATAATTTCCTAAAAATAGTAAAACATTAATTTCTTTTTTAAATATATGATCTTGTTTTTTTAACTGAATAAATTACTTTATCCAAGAATTTTGGAGTATTTTAAAATATGCTAAGGAAAGTGAAAGGGAAAAGAGATGTTTCCTCCAGTAAAGTAGCTTTTGCTCTTTTTAACAGCGTCAGATGATACATAATTTGCGGGTTACTAATGACACGGTATCTGACTACGGTGTTCTGTATTTCTTTTTAAATCAGGTGTACGTTTTTTTAAATGCAATTTTCATATATACGAGGTCAATGTTATTTCAGTTTTAAGAGATATGTATATACATCTGGACATCGCCACCGATAATTTGACGTAGATATTATACCATCCAATGTTAATTATCTTTTAGCCAGACAGTAAAATTGGGCAGTTTCCTGAATTAAATAAATACTTATTACTATTCGGCATATAGGAAGAAGAAATTAAATACACAGAGAAAAAAATATTTGCAATTAATGAATTATTCTTTTAAAAATACTACACGGGAGTAGTATTTGTGATAAACGCAAATTATTAATTATTTTTAAGAAATAATTTACATTATTCAATTCTTCTGCTATTAATAGAAATAATCCCTTTTCTTATGGTCAAATTCATATGTCTTAATAGTTAAGGAATATGTCTCGATAGTTAAGGAATATGATTTTGTCCTTCCATTTCGCAGACCAAAGAATGTGTCTTAATAGTTAAGGAATCGTACATTTAATATAAGAAAACATCTGAAACGAATGGTTTCTCATCTGTTAATAAATTTCTTTAACTATTAAGAAATATTCGTTTGTCTATATCCAAATGTTGATTCGTTAATAACATTTAATAATAGTTAATAACATTTCTTTAATGTAAAGATTCCTTTTTCTCTGTGCATACTTTCTCCCGAAGAGTACTTTTTACGTTTTACTACTCTGCTGAAGAATTATTAGTATTTTTTCAAAATAAGTTGAGCTTTCTAAAACTTTTATCTTTTTTGTCTGCACGTCAAGATAGATATCATATTAATAAAGGTGTTTATCCTATTGAATTTATTTCGTTGTACCAAATGAAGACAATAATTTTTTGAAAGATAAAAGACTCAGAACAACAGAAATCTTTCACATTTTTAAATTTCAAACATTTTATCGAATACGATTTAAAGTAATGTGATAGTAAATAAATTTGTTCTAAATTCATCTGATATTAGGTAAGAGAATGAATAGTCTAGAATTTCCATATAACATTTTATGTTGCACAGATTTACCTTACATAGAAGAAAGGTTCGTTATTCTATAATCAACTAGTTGGTTACTAGACACACAACCAAGAGCATAGTTAGATCAACAAAAACATATTGATTCCCTAACTATTTTTAGATATTTACAGTATCCAAGGTTTTAGTTACTGGAATGACCATTTTTTCCGTGTAAATATAAAAAAATATCCATGACATATTTTTAATATTGATGCTCAATAACGAAATAAGCCACATAAATCAACAATTGAATTATTCGTTATGCAACATATTTTTGATGTACTTCAAGTTTTATTTAATATGTCTAAAAACAAATTTTAACAATAAATTCATTTCATTCTTGAGGTTTTAATATAAACAGTGCTGTTTGAAACCGTAATAATAGTTTTCCATTTATTTATTGAGTGGTCACTCTTGTAGTTATACAAATTTTTAGTATTAAATAAATTTTTTTTTTTTCAACTCTTATTTTTCAACTATTTTCAAAGAATGAAATTCAGTCGAAATAGCCTGAATTTATAATTATTTATAGTTTATGTCGTTTTTTTATAAATAAATTATGAGAATTCAAAATTGATTTAAGACTATTTCACATTTTATTCAAAACTGTCATTCATTTTATTTCATTAATCGAAATTTTTACTTAAGAAATTTTATCCAGATTTTTATATTATAATAAATTATAAATTTTATAAGTTCGTTAAGTGATAAAATTAAAAAAAATTCATCTGGCGATAACATCTTAGCTATCTTGGGATGAAAGGGATGACCAGTAAAGGAGAAAGGATGATTAAAAATGAGTGCATAAAATACAACAGTAAATACGGTATTAAAAATGATCTATTTTATTTAAAGAACCTATATGTATGTACAGGCATGTCAGGTGTTCGTGTCCAAAAATCATGGAATAAATAAATTTTCCAATCGAATCTAATCAATCAGTCGACCTTATGCTCTTTACCATCCAGCGTTGTAGGCGAGGGGAGCGGCGTGAGAGAGTCCAGCGCTGTAGGCCAGAGGAGCGGCGTGACCGTATCCGGCGCTGTAGGCCAGAGGAGCGGCGTGACCGTATCCGGCGCTGTAGGCCAGAGGAGCGGCGTAACCGTATCCGGCGCTGTAGGCCAGAGGAGCGGCAGCGAAAGCTGGGGCAGCGGCGTACGAGGTGGCGAGGGGAGCGGCGTGAGCGATGCCAGTGCTGTAGGTAGAGATGGCTGGGGCAGCAGCGTAAGTTGCGGCCAGAGGTGCATGGGCAATGCCAGCGCCGTAGCTAGAGACTGCTGGGGCTCCAAGGTATCCAGCGTTGGCGGCGGCCAAGCAGGCGGCGAGAACTACGAACTTGTACATGTTGCTGGTTGGGTTGCTGATTGCTGTCTTCGACTGGAAGAATGAATCTGATGTCGACAAGGTGACTGACGCCGGCTTATATACTCGAAATCTTCAGGCTCGTGCCCCTCTTACTGATATTGTGTCCCACAGTGTTGCATAATTAGGGACTATAGGAAAGGACGCGAAGCAAAAGAAGAGAAAGAGCGAGGTTGACGGTTTCTTGAACTCGCGAAAAAAAGGAGCGCAGATGCGAGGCGGTTGGGCTGGTGGTGTACAAGCTTTCGCCGGTGCTCGTGTCTAGAAGCCGATAGTACGGGTTTTTTTTTGTAAGTGCGAATTGAGATCGTTATCGAGGCCGAACAAGGATCATTGAGGTGGAAGGATGCTGGTGGAGCATTTCATCGGATAAAGGATAACGGTCGTGTATTTTTTATTAGATGCGTATTATGCTGATTTTGCGAATTTGGTTGTGACATTAGAAAGTATTGTATACAAAAAATAATCGAACTAGATAAAAGTACTTTCTTTAATTTGTATAAATATTTTTCAAAAAACTGATTATTACTGTGTTAGTTACGTAGTTTTTAATGTGATTGCCAACTCTGTAATTAGGAAAAAGTTGTTATTTGTATTGACACACTTGATTTCACTTTTTAGTTCATTAATATCTACAGTTGAATGCATATTTCTTAACACAACCTTGTATCCTTTATCTTGCT
>JAYJLV010116722.1:0-10869 GCA_036873485.1 Torymus texanus | reverse complement strand
AAGATTCTCCTGAGCAGTTTGGTCGTGCCTATAATGGAAAAACGAAGTTTTTGCATAACGGGGGATACTAGTTTGAATGTTTAAACAATTATTTGTTAATAAATTTTTTCTGACCACTCGAACGCATGGCCACACTCGAAGGCATCAACGCGATCACAGAAACTAACGACACGTGGTACGATAAGAGGATTAAAGCGATAGGAATGCATCTGAAATTATTGAACAATTGAACGGTACATGAAGGGAGAATTTATTTTCATAATAAAGATCAGCTACTCGACTCAATTGGAATGGACGATTTAGACTCGTGGAAGCTAGTTCTACCGACGGAACTTAGAACTTAGTTAAAAGCGCTACACGGATATCACGACCAACCACAGGCCGAACTCTTAGGCATACATAAGACGTATAAACGACTGACACGCGACTACTACTGGCCAGGTATATGTCAAGACACGGCACAGTATGTCAGAGAATGCGAGACGTGTCAGCAAGTTAAAGTTGATCAGCATAAACCGGCTGGATTTGTGGGAGTCTGTAGAAGGGCCATGGACGACTGTAGCCATGGATATAATAGGCCTCCAACCACGGAGTAAAAATGGTGCCGTGTATGCATTGGTCCTGCAAGACCTTTTTACGAAGTGGGTGGAGATAGTTCCGTTGAGGATACGATTTTGTGCAGATATGGCACGCCGAAAATACTAGTAACCGATAACAGTACAGAATTTGTAAACAAAATACTAGAGCAGTCGCGGAAGAGTATAAAATTTTGCACACAACGGTACCGCCGTATCATGCACAGGCGAATCCTGTTGAATGCGCAAATAGGACTCTGAAACAAATTATAATAGCTTACCTTAGAGCGATCATAGACTTTGGGACGAACACCTACCCGAGTTCCGATACGCAATAAATACGGCAGATCAAGCCTCGACAAAAACGACACCAGCGTTTTTAAATTTTGGGAGGGAATTGTAACTACCCAATACCATCGAGAGAGATGAAAATATTAGCGTTCCGGTTGCAAAATGTCCGTCGAGCAATGGACAAATCGCGTAACGAGATATTATAATGCTACGAGATGGGAGGTCAAATTTAATATTAGTGACTTAGTTGGGAAACGAAAGAAAATACTTTCGTCTGTAGTAAATTTTGTAGCAGAAAAATTAGCCAAGAAATTTGACGGCCCGTACCGTATTTGTAAATTACATTTACCTGTAGTAGTGGAGCTCGAGACGCTGGATGGAAAGAAGGTCGGCAAGGCTCACATCAAGGTCCTGAAGCTCAAGGTGTGTAAGGAATATCACTTATCTCTCTCTCCCACCCCTCCCGCAGATGAGCTAGTACCGAGTGAAAGCGGCCATGAGGCCGCGGGGGCGATCCGTAGTCCCGAGCTTGGAGGCCAGCCTAAGGCTCGCCCGAGCCAAAAACCTCGAAGGGGGGATCAGTTGCGACCCAGATAGAGGCTAGCCTCCAAACCGACCATTCTCAACCGACAACCGCCACCCCCCTCCGTCTCTCAACACCACAACGGGTCCAACCACACGGGCAAGAACCCGCCAGCGAACAGAGAAAACGGGAGGGGTTGAAGGCGCTCCGTTCCCGGATGGAGAAGGCCAATCAGCCATTTTAGGCCTCCTGGCCGTGGAAAAAGGCGAAAAACCGGTCCGGAACTGGGCGGGTGGCCGGCCGAACATCGCCTAGAGTACATGTGAGTTCAGTCCGGCCACGAAACCCAACCGGCGGAGCATCCGAAGGGATTTCGACCCTTTGCCTCGCGAATTCCGGATCCGCACCCGGTGACCTCATATCCTCGCCCAGTAGGTGACGAGGTATGGGAAGAAGAAAGAATCACCGGGTGTCGGAATTGCGGCCATGACCACCGCGATTGTATGAAGACCGTGAGGAACAAGCGATTTTGCTTCGGTTGTGGGTGACGTAACGAAGCGACACTGCACCGACTGCAAGAACGGGTGAAAGGAAGGCATCCAGGAATACTGGAAAGAGAGAATCGGTATCGAGATGTAGGAAGGAGAATGGACAGGAAAAGAAACGAAACTGAATAAAGATCAATAAAGGGTTTGTGTACCGTTTACCTTTATTTACCGTATACTTCGTTATCGTCAAAAATTTGGCGAATTTTGGGGCATGGCGGTAGGTTCCTGGGGCACGAATATGCAAAATCTAATCACAGATTCGTAATCAGCGACCCCGAAAACCTAAGGAACCTCTTATTTATTCGTTATTGGTATAAAAAATTAATTCACGAAAAAATTTTAAGTGTAACTTAAAATTGCCCCACCATATTTTCAGTAAAATTACACAAAAATTAGCCCTTTAAAAGAGTAAAGTTATGACACCTCAAGGTATCATACGGGCCAAGAGTTAAGGTGAAGGATCCGATTTAAAAATTAATTTTATTATACAGAGTACATAGCAATCGAAAATTACAGAAACATGTTCTTACTCAAAATGCCTCGGATAACTGAAATTGGATGTACTCAAATTGTTGTCCTGCTACAAGCGGGATTCAGTCAAAGCGTTATATCAAGAAGAATGGGGATTCATCGCGTTTTTAGTCGGTACGAAGAAACAGGCTCTTATCGACGGAGGCCTGGTCAAGGTCGACATAGGATAACTACGAATCGGAAGGATCTCAACATTTTTAATGCAGCCCTGCGCTATTCAAGAGAGGTTACGCGACAAATTGGGAATAATGCTTTACCAGGCATACAAATTAGCGCTCAAACGATAAGAAGATGCCTTCACAAAAGAGGTCTAAGATCAGGAATTCGCTCTAGAGTGTCTATGTTAAGAGCAATGCACCGACAGTGGAGAAATCAGTGGAGATACAGACGAATCACGATTTTGTCTGAACGGAAATGATGCTAGGATCCGAATTTGGCGTCGTAGACGAGAACATTTTGAAGCAAATCACGTTGATCCAGTTCGAGCGTTTGGTGGAGGATCCGTTATGGTATGGGGGTGGGGGGAATATCAATGAACCATCGAACAGATCTAGTGATCCTTCCACCCCCCAGGACTAACAGCGGAACGTTACATAAACGAAGTTTTGCGTCCTTGTAATTCCAATGCGTCGGCAAATGGGCCATAATTTCGTCTTGATGCACGCCCCCATATTGCAAGGAGAACTCGTACTTACTTGGAGGAAAACAATGTAGAGATATTGCCTCATCCAGCTAACAGCCCAGACCTCAATCCTATTGAGCATGTATGGGACATGATGGGTAGGAGATTACGTAACTTAGAGAGATCTCCTGCTAATCTCCAAGAGCTTGAGAGAATTCTAAATGAAATTTAGCAAGATTCAATCAGAGCATGCATAAATATGCAAGAATGTTTATGAGAAGTTATCCGACGCCGACGTGGTAATACGCGGTATTAAATGCCTAAACCAAATAGGGTTTGGAGTCAGAAAATACTGCAGAAGTGACGAACCGCGGGGTCCCTTATTTGAGAAACGGTTTACACGATCGGCCCTTTTCAGGGCCAAAATGATGCGTAAAGTCCGACCAACAACCTCCTCGCGGTACGCATCGGGTAATGCTGTGTAATGTATTTGATAAAAATACAGTAATATCTTCAAAATGGCGTAACTCGGTCAAAAAAATCGTAGAGAATCCATTTTTTTTTAATTGCTCGTTAAAAAGTGCACTTTATGTTGGTACATGTATTATTTTCGATTGGTGTAATCCAGGTAAATGTCTAAACTATCAAGTTTTTTAAGAAAAAATAGTTACTAGGCCTTATTAAGACATAGAAATGTGGCATTGACTCGCACTTATTTTACATTAATTTTTTCAGAAAGCACAGATAATTACCTACAAAATGAAAAAGAAATCATCTTGATACGATAAAAATTGATGGAGTTATAAGCATTTGAAAAATGGCAATATTTTGATGAAAAATTTAGTTCGACAATTTTGTTGCATATAGTATTTAGAAAAATGGGTACTACTTGGTTTTGATAATGACTTACCAATATTTGGTAAAGTTTTGTATTTTTTTCTCATTCGAATGTTATATAAATAATTTATAATAAATATTGTACGACCAAAATATACGAAAAACTGTGGTATATGTGATGGAAAAAACAGGTGTAACACGGATAATAAAGGTTAGTGATCTTCCGTATACAAAATCATATGAGTCGTATATAAATGCCAGTGAAGAGTTAGTTATTATTACAGAATATTTTTTAATAAAATGAAACATTGGATAGCTTAAAAAAGAGCAATTTTATTTATTTAATTCATCAACATAAAACCTTTTTTTCAATCAAAAATTTCCCATAACTTAAAAATTAAATTCGGAGATGAAAATTATTTTTCTTTTTGCAGACATTATTTAATTTCCTGTAAATTAGTAGTATATATTTAGCTTGTTATTGAATTCGTTTACTTAACATATACTTTATGTTAAATAAGCAAATTTGACACACTATTTGCGTTAATTTTGTGTAAATTTTGTGTAAAATTTGTGTAAATTTATTTACGTAGTTGAGTTATAAAATTTTTACACACGATTTGTGTTAAGGACAGTTTTGACATAAATTTTGGGTATTTATTTCGTTGATATAATACGACGGTAGTTCGAAAAGTTCTCGGCCTGGTAAAGAAAACGCAAGATTTTTGAGCCATTCTTTTTTTATTTCTCTACGTAATCTCCTTGCAAAGCAATACATTTAGTCCAACGATGTTCCAACTTTTTAATACCTTCGGAATAATAAGATGCATCGAAGTCTGCAAAATAAGCGTTCGTCTCAGCTTCAATCTCTTCATTCGAAGTAATTCGTCCCCAAGCCATTTCTTCAAGTTGGATAAAAGAAAAAAAACACTAGGAGCCAAATCTACACGGGGCATGGGGAAGCACTTGGAATCGAAGTTCCTCGAGTTTTGCTGCAACCACGCGAGACGTGTGCGCAGGTGCATTGTCGTGGTGGAACAGCACCTACTTTTTGGCCAGAGGGGACGTTTAACTTTGATTGCATTATTCAATTTGTCCAGTAGTGAAGAGTAGTAGGCCCCAGTGACAGTTTTGCCTTTTTCCAAGTAATCTATGAGCACTAAACCACGAGAATCCCAGAAGACCATTGCCATGACTTTTCCGGCAGATGGAACTGTTTTGGCTTTTTTGACGCACTTTCTCCTGCTCCAATCCATTGTTTAGACTGCTTCTTTGTTTCTGGCGTGTAATGATGAATCCATGATTCATCTATAGGGATGAAACGTCGAAGAAACTCAGAGGGGTTACGTTTAAATAAGTCTAGACACTCCTGATAAATGTTCAAACGAACGCGTTTTTGATCGACTGTCAAGAGACGCGGCACCCATTGAGTAGTCAGCTTTCGCATACCCAAAACATTACGCAAAATGTGGTGGACGCGGTCTAACGAGATGTTTACCGTCTCAGCGATTTCTCGTACCTTCAGTCGACGATCGTCTAGGATGATATTGTGGATTTTCGAGACGATTTCGTCGGTCACGGCCGTTTTTGGGCGTCCCGTACGTTCATCATCCTGGATTGACGTACGGTCTCGTTTAAATTCCGCTGCCCCCTTTTTGCTTGTCGAAAATGAAAGAGCGGATTCTTTTAACGTAGAATCCAACACCTTTTGTATTTGCGTTGGTGTAAAGCCTTTCAAAACAAAGTACTTAATGACAGCGTGAACTTCAATTTTATCCATTTTATAAGACAAACAAAAAACGTTTACTTAGCGTGACTGCTGCAACAAATCTACTGAGCACACAAGTCTCAAACTATCAGCAGCATCATCGGAAGGCTGATCCTCAATGAATATAATAGCATTATGATTATCCTAGCGACATCTATGCTTTAGGCCGAGAACTTTTCGCATTACCCTCGTAGTTACATAGAGCTTGTGTAGTAGATGTCCATTTTTAACACAAAATATTGTAAAAACTGAACACGATTTTTAACTGTGTATCCAGTGGTCGGCGTTGCGTGACTTCCTAGCAGAGTACTGACATGCTCTTCCGCAGGTAAAACTAACTTTCAGTTGTCTTCTATTAGGTCCACTATAATAGTATACAGACGCCAACGGGCAATCTTCCAATGAGGATTATCAGTGAGGTTGGCAGGAATCGATGGGGACATCTGCTTGTACTATGTGTCACTGGTCTCTTTGCCAAACACTCTAGACACCAGCTCTGCCTCTGCGTCGTCTTCGTACATACAAGACAGCGCATCGAGTACATAATTCAGGGAGCCCTGGCGATGGAGGATTTCAAAATCGTAGGCTTGTAATTCAAGCGCCCACCGCATTCGTCGCCCGTAATATTATACAAGTGGCATAGGCACTTTAGGCTACGATGGCCGATCATTAACGTCACATGACAACTTTTCACGTAGGGTTAAAACTTGCGAATAACCCACAATTCGGCGAGACATTCGCGTTGTGTAAAGGAAAGCATAAGGCTCGCTCAACGCCGTCAATGATCTACATTAAAACTGCACCTAAGCCAATGTCACTTGCATCTGTCTGTATGACTTACGGGTGATATACTCGAAAAGGCATATGCTTACGAAAGCGGTGGGGTGTTGCTCTTCCTTACGCATAGGAATCTGATGATAAAGTATCAAAAATGAAGTACATGCCTTCGTGATCCCATTCAGCTTCCGATAGTCGATACAGAAGCGATATTTACCACTCGACTTTTGGAACATCATGGCCGTGTATGATAAGCCTAAGTGTCATCTATACTTATTTCCCGAACACTCTACTTTTGTGTAACCTGGTCAGCTACACCTTCAGCAATGCGCATCTCCTCTACGACCACGTTTCTTGTCTTTATTCTTAGCGTTCGCCAGTTGAACTGCTGCTCGATATAGCTGCTCTTTAGAGGTAGAGAATTTTTCCGCCCTGTAAAAGAGTTACCTTGTCCTCCCTTGCAGTATGTTTCATTGGGTTGCAGGGCTCCACTCGATTTCGGCGAGTCCGAAGTTGTTTGGGCTATAAACAGAATTAGGGTAGCCTTTTCTTCAGTAACTTGTTGATCAGTGTGCTGAGTTCTACGGTAGATTGTGTTGCTATAGCCACGAAGCTTAACTTCTGCATTTCAGTCTTCACTTCTGAATCTTCGGTTTGCGGAGTAAAGCTTTGCGCTATAGCAGCTAAGCTTCTCTTATTACGAGGCTGTAGATACTTCATGGAGATAAAAGGGCCTTGATATACAGCATCCGGCATCACGTACGATTTTGAACTCAGTGGTTCTTTAAAAATCAGTTCAAACTCTAACTACGCTTCTGCTTTTCTCTCTAGCTAGATAAGTCTGCTGACGCTAGTGAATTCTTCAGGTCTTATTTTAAATTGTATCCGAAAAAGCATGTTGTCATAGAAATGCTCTAACTGCCTTTCCTCACTCCACGGCCTATTGAATTTGCTCAAACCAGTGCGCAATCAGATGACACAGTTGCGCACTGGCTCATCTCGCATTTGTGTGCGGATTCCATCTCTTTTCGTAGTCATCGCTGGAATCTTTTATCTATTTCGTTGCAGCGACGCGTTAACTAGTTCTAGGAACTCCTCGACGTTGCTACACTTCACACCACATAACTTTACCTTCCATTGTCTAATAGTCCTCTAAATATCAATATTATTCGTGTGCTGGTTTCAGCAGAGTACCTGCTTTGTAGCGAACTCGGTTGACTTCCCCTCCCTCTATACTCCTGCCATCCATGGAGGTTGGCTTGAGGTAGCAAGGATGCGTCCTCCTGTACAAATACGTGAGACCTGTACGATTTCGTCATGTTTTGTACTGCGATCTGCTCGATATTTTCCCCGCTTAGTTCTTATGAGTACCGCAATGAAAAGATGTTCCTAAAGTTCACCGTTTTCTGCTTTTGTGCATTTTTAGGTGTAATTACGAGCTTGCGAATAACTAGCTCATTTATTTTAGCAGCTTCGTAATATCTTTGCGGTATTTGTTTACTATGGTCTGTATTTATGTCATATACGTCGCACAGTGCCCACTGGCCTACGTGTTAGAAGGTTCGGGTTGGAGCTCAAGACTATTCGGCTTCGCTGTCGCTTTTGAAGTAAGTAAGTCAGTAGGAATTTGAAAATTCGCTACCTACTCCTCTCGTCCCCTCACTAGTCATACGCAACTACACCCTATTTACTTCGCTGAGTTTACAATTATAATTCGTTACATATAATTAATTATTGTAACATTTTATTAAAACATTTTTACTCTCTTAGTTTTACTTATCAAACAAGAGGAAGCGGAAAAGAAATTCTTATCAACTTTTTATTTATTAATAAATTAATTGTTTATTTGATTGATTTTCCAATCAATAAATTGTTTAATAAGATATTAGTTTGGTACACTGAGCAGTTGCGAATTACGTTACATAAATTCGTAATTGAGTAATCAATTTTTCATGTTTTAAAAGGAAAATAAAACTAGATTCTTTGCTAAATTAAAATTGAAGCAAAATATTTATTAAACCAATTTGTTTATTAATGAATTAGTTATTTTGTAAAATATTTATTTATATTTACTCTATGTAATAGTTATTCATTCAATAACAAACAATCATGACTTTGAAATTTTATCCTTGCTAACTTTCATGCAGGAGGACATCTGTTGTCCACTCGTCTAGGCTTCTACGGTGGGTATGGGAGGACACATCATTCTCGCCCAGATAATGATAGCGCGTGGCGCAAGATTTGATTTGGGGTTTGGTGGGAGATTCGAATTCCCTATTGTATTTCAACTGTGCCGGCAGACTTTTAATAAATAATTAATGTATTAATTAATGTAATTTAACATTTTCTCATCGGCACTATGAACTGCTGGAAAAAAATTTGTTCGACGTATATATTATCCTTTTGTGTTAAAATGAAAAAACTTCCTTTTGTATGAATAATGACACGCATTCATACTTTCATAAAGGACTGGTATACACATATGGGGATAAGAATAAATTACCTGGAAAATTTAACAGATTTGATTCTGTGATAAGTATCCGTGTTTACTATCACAAAATTTCCTCTAGGAGGAAGCAAAAAATATGCAATTATTGTTGTTTGTTTAAATTATCATGCTAAATAATTAGACTATTGACAATTAGTAGCTCTTAATTGTTTAATGAATTTCGCAAAACTGATTTCCTCAATAGTGTTCGGCACTCGCTAGAAGTTTTGCCTGGTGTGTACTCTATAATATGATTTTACTATGTACATCTGTCTATGTGTTTGTATATTTATACATGGGTGGGCACCGAAATTTGAGGATTATATTCGTATGGTTTTCAGCATTTTGAGGAATTTTGAGAGGCATCCTTAAAGTTCTACGGCACGTACACCGACTTTTGAGTCTTCAAAAGTCATAACGAAACCTTATAGGAGTATTCCAAGACAATACTTCAAGAAAGCTTCCGAAAGATTACATAAAGCTCTTTGAAAGTTATACACATAACATCCAAGCTTCCAGCGGAAATTTACGAGAAGGCTTGCAGCGGAAGACTGATTCAATCTTGTAGGTAACAAAGTGTAACGTTCATTAAAGATTCATTGGCAATGTTCAAGATTCAAAGTACCCTACTTTTAAATAATATATAAAAACTTGAGGGAAGCTTGCAGGAATCTTACAAGTAATATTACACAAACTTTGCTGGAATCTTACGTGAAAGCTTTACGGACAATTAAATGAAGCTCATTGAAAGTTATAATTTTTACTTTATTTAAGGAGCTTACGGAATGTTTTCAAGTCATCTTTTAATAAGCTCCCCGCGAAATATTTCACTGAACGTTCTCGAATACGTTCTAAAAACACTACATGCATTCTAGAAATATTTTAGTTTGATTATAAAATACCTATGATGAAGTTAAAACGGAAGCTTGCAGGAATTCTCCAAATTGATATTTTAAGAAAGCTTTTCAAAAGTCTTACGAAAAGTAGCAAAAATGATTCAAAATACTCTACTTTGACATACTGTATAGAAGCTCGACGAGGAACTCGTAGGAATCGCACTAGTAATTTTAAAAAAACTTTTGTAGAATTTTACATGGAAGCTTTGCGAAAGATTGCGTGAAACTCTTTGAAAATTATAACTATTACTTTGTATAAAAAGCTAATGGAAAGTTTCCAAAACAACCTTCAATATTCTTCTCGTGAGATATTCCATTCCATGTATCCTTTCCAGCATGATTGTGGAAAAGATTCCAATTATATGCCTGTGAAATTGATATACAAGTTTTAGGAAAGATTCCGGGAATATCACAAGCAATATTATAAAAATGAGTGCTGAAATCTTTTAGAAAGTGATAACTGCTACTTAACCCCACATATCATGAAAGCTTGGCAACAAAGAATCATCAAATATTACAATGTAAAGTCCGGCAATCCTTTTGCAAGGTAACTAAAACTTTTAGTAAAAGTGCACTAGGAGACTCCATGAAAGTTTCCCGCAAGATTGTCGGAATATTACTAATAAGATATCAAATGTGTAATCGTGAAATATTACACGAAATCTTTCAGGAATGTTGTGGACACCTTACATGGAATATTTCAGTAACTATTACTGTAACCCATCGTAAAAGGTAACAGATAGATTCCAGTAAGCTTTTCATAGGAAGACAGAATTATTACACGACTGAACCACTTACGAAAAGCCTTCGAAAACACAGCGGTGAGCGGGGAGAGGGGCAAGCTGCCGCGCTGTCTGCCGTCGCGCTGCTGGTCGTCCCGCAACTTCTCCTCCGCCGTACTGCGCGCTTACAAACATTGCAACAATAATTTTTTTGCGCACCGCACATATTTCACAATAATTAAACTTTTCATTAATTATTAACTTTTAATAAAGAGATGTGATTTTAAAATG
>JAYJLV010116711.1:0-10870 GCA_036873485.1 Torymus texanus | reverse complement strand
ATCTAGTTTTTGGCTATTACTGGAGAAACTAGCTATTTATTAGTCAATTAATGGAATCGATTTCTACCAGGGTACGTGTGAAGCTAAAGTAAAACGAATTCTCCACTTTATAGTTATATCAACTAATTATTTTTTCCCTGTACGTGAGTGAACTATAAATATTATATAATGGCAGTATATCCTCGTAAATATTCTGCCAATACGTTGGCAATACTATAATTTTTTAAAGCGATTATAATACTTAAATATATTCACAATTTAAAATGCAACGTATTAAATTGTATTTTTATTACAATCTATTCATAATAAATGTTATATACACAACAAACTTCTCGTACCAAACTATTTTCATTCTGACTTTTCTAGCATTCGTTATACACAAAATACTTTGAACTATTACATTCGAAACCCCAAATACATCAAATATCCAATAATTCCGCTCGACTTCGTATTACTCTACTTCGAACTCATTAGTCAATCCCCGCAAAACCATATGAGCTGAAAACCTCCGTTCGGCACACGCACACACACACACACACATTCAACTTGGCGCTATAAAATATTTCTCGGTACCAGTTGCGCCTTTACAAACGCCCTCCTCACACGCCTACATTCTTCTATATATATATATATATATATATATATATATATATATATACATACATACACATATACACTCACGCACACAACGCTCTCGATTCTTCGATCGACTTTCGATCGTCACATTTCAATATATACCCACTACTGCACCGCCTTTCCCACACATCGCATGCAAAAGCGTATTATATATATACGACCAACAAAAAATGATTTACAACGGTGCATCGATCCTGGTACACCACTTCCACATAATATCCGTCGGCGCTTCGGTAGTCGCCGTCGTCTCTTTCGACTCTCACTCGCGCGCCGCGCGCATTCGGTTATAAGGGCGGAGCCGTTTACTCGGGTTTCAAAAGGGCCGCTCAAGCGACTCCTCATTATGTTATGTACTCGAGCGATGTCGACCGGCTATCCTACGTGTGTAGTGTGTGTGTGTGTGTGTGTGTGTGTGTGTGTGTGTGTATATGCGGATTCGTCGGGTATAAGGGAAAAAATGACGAACATATGACGTCTGACCTTTTTCTCGTTTTTGCAGGTTTTTGGATCGAGATGCAGCGGCGACGGTTTGACGTTTTAAAATTGCCAAGCAAGTGAGAGTGAGAGAAAGTGCTTTCTTCAATTATTATCTGTAAGCGTTTTTTTTTGCGCTAAGGGTGTGAGTTATCGGGGAGTGAATACGTTGATTTACGTAAACGTGGGCGTTGTCAAGATTTTAAGGGTATTTTACTTTGAAATTAATTAATGATTTAATTTTTTATGTGTACGAGCTTCAACTATAAAATTTACTTTTCCATTTGACAGTTTGAATGAAAAGGATATTGGCTAATAATATTTTATATTGTCGGGGTGATTTGAAAACTTAAAACAAATTAAAGTAATGGAAAATTAAATTAGAAGTTTAGAATGATTTCAACATCTTATTTTCGAGTTGTAAGTATGAAATATTGAGATATGAAAGATACTTTAATTTATTAAGCATCAATCAAATTCTATATACCTCAATGCATTATTTAACATTTTTCTTCACCTAAATTATGTAGATACGCGGGGAGAGTTTTCCAAATAAAAATTTCATTATTAATAATTAATTATATCCTAGACAACTGAAGCAAATAAATAATGTTTTAACCATAAAACATTTTTTCCATATAAAGCCAACAATATATATCATATCTGTTGGATTAAAACTAAACTACATTTCTCAGTCCGTTTCATACCAATGTCTCTATTATAAATTTTATCGCGAGGCCTATTCTTTCTTTATTTATTTAATTAAAATATTTATATATAGAATATATAAGCTTATGCATAATCAAGCATTCCATAGGGGACGAAAAATTATTGCTCGGTTCACACGAGATTATAAATCCGCCGGGGAGACTGCCTGCACATATATATATATATACATTTAACGACGCGCCGTAAATACTTTTATTGTCAATCCGAAAATTTTATAGGTGTATAACTTAAATCAATGCGACGTCATTGTCGCGCGCCGCTGTATTTATTATGAACAATTAACGCTGACGTATATGACTTGCAATTTTAAATACGCTCAACTCTTATAAAGTCCCCCCCGCGTGCACAACAAACTTATATACTCTATACTACTACTACTACTGTATATAATATGCGTTATCTCTCACCTAACATACGCAATCATTCTCTTTCTCTCTCTCTCTCTCTCTCACACTCTTTCTCACTCTCTTACTCTCGAACAACATTATCAAATTGATCAATGCTACCGCCGCGCATAAAACCTCGGCTTTACAGCCCGATTTTCATTTCAATGACCACGATTTACGGACGTTCGTAAATTTAGCGTGCGCGCGAACTGCACCACCGACGTCGCTCTATATAACAGCGTGAAGAATCCGCGTGTACACTTATATTTATATATATACACACACACACACACTCACGATATGGTGATATGCGTATACGTATATATACACACCTATATAGAGAATGCGTTAATCAATCGCGCCCTTTAATTTCAGGCTAAATCGTCGATATCGCCCGGCGATATCCGCGCGCGACATGTATTATTATTGCCCAGATAAAACGACAGGGCAATCGTGCAACGCACGCCTTTGTTGCCTGTACATATATTTATATACGTATATCTATATATATATATATATATATGTATATATACATATACGAGAGCCATGAGTACGCGCTATCTTGGTTGTTAAGAAAAATTACCCGGCGTAATAAATGCTGCAATATGGTGTAGAGAGCGCGCATGGCCATTTGCCGATGTAAGTGATTGACTGAAAATCGCCTTTAGGCCTTTTCAACGGCCGCATAAATTTCAACGGCGGGAAAGCTGAGGTTGTTTATGGGTGAACAGAGAGAGAGAGAGGAAGAGAGAGAAACAGAGCGTGTGAGAAGGCTGCTCTCACCGGTGGTTGCGATTATTTCGATCATGACGAATGGGGTGTATTAGATGATAATTTTTCTGTTTCATTGCTTTATAGAGTGTCGATATGAGTATTTTGTGCCATGGTGTAAACTTGACGTTAATATTACGAGATTATTTATTTGTTTATTTATTTATTTTTTTTTAGTAGAAAATTGATAAAATTTTACGCTTCATCAATATAATTTAGAAAGTACGTAATAAAGTAGAATTTAAATACGACATTTCTGACGAAAAGTGTATAAATTTATATCCCATATGCCATACCATCCAATTCGTGAGAAGTTCTCACATTTCCAAAGTGTAAGTTCATATGTTCACTTTTTTTATTTTTTCGTTTCGGGTTTTCATTAATTTTTTAATCTACACATTACAATACCGCTATTAACTTGGTCACGCATTACGACTTAATCAGGAATATTGCCCGTCGTGGGGACAAACGCGAGAGCGCGAGGGACGCGGCGAAATGTGGCGAGGTGACGAAGGAATAAAAAGAAACGAGTGTAAAACGACTCTTGCATACTTCTTTTTCCCTTTCTCTCTCTCTCTCTCTCTCTCTCTCTCTCTCTCTCTCTCTTATATACTCTCTCTCTCACCTACGAGCATAGCGTCATGTTTATTCGCTTCTGCTGTAAACAATAGCGGTTTTATTGTAATTACATTACGTGCGGAGTATGGTCGCGAATACGCGCGTTTACTCGAGCTCAGCAAACTCGAATCATTCGTCTATATACTCTCTCGCATTGCATTTCCTCAATAAATTGAATTTTCCCTCTCGCGCGTGAAATGTACTATAACAACATAGCACACACATTGTTTTGCCAGTCTACAATTGCATGTATGTATACGCGCCTCGATTATTACGCGTATTTTTTTATCGTCCGCTCCCGACAATATAAAATGTATAAACCCTCCTACTTCTCTTTTTTTTCTTCTTTCTTTTATTGGTTTAATTTAATTCGCAAAATAACACGACGGATGTGTGCGCTCGCGCGCGTGCGCCACGTACATCTTTATTAATAAAAAACATAAACACGGCGTTTCGTTGCGAAATAACGAGATAAACGCTAGACTTCGATCCAATATATAGAAGTGTATATTATAACGTTTTATAATTGTATACGAACATTATAAAGCTTTGCGCAAAATTGCTGTGTATGCGCGTGCGCGTATACTCGATAAGTCAATATGACTATATAACCACGCGGTTGCATGTTTTCAAAATATTTTTATACGAGCTAAAATGTAAATGTCTCGGTTATAAATAGTTTTGAAAAAGTCGTGCGCGTTTATTGGCGCGTTTTATCAGCGCAAATGCTGTTTCTCGATGTTTACACTTGCGCTCAATATTTTTGCATCCTCGCGTGTCTTCGTATATATACCTATATGCTCATCCGTACTATATGGTAAAATGATATACGATGACTCGTGCATTAATCATTTAAGATTGCAAATCGCTTTTTTTTTCGTATCCATCAAACATGCGTAGATGAATCTTTTTGAAAATTTGTTTTCACTTCATTTGATGTAATACTCAGTATATACGTAAACTGAATTATTTTTATATGGAATTTATTGTAAATAAAGCTTTCATCATATCAATCATTTTCTATATCAAATTAAATAACTTTTGGAAAAATTAATAATATTTTGGTCTCAAAGTCTCATAAAATCAAGATAAATTGCCTTTCCTTTCAATTAATTTAAACTTTTACTAATCTATATCCCCAGTCATCGCGATATCCCCTCACAAAATTAATCTTTTGCACGAACCTCCACTTTTTAAAACCAACCTAATGAACGATAAAACACAAACCACTTCGCTGACCCAATCACAAACAAAAAAACAAATCTCTTCATCCTCGCCCCATCAGTTCCTCATCATCACCCACAACCCCGTCTCCAATTATATCCCTCGATATACACAACCAATCCCCGGAACGTATCATATAACATTCATACATACATATATTCCTAAACTATACCCACAATCTGACCAGTCACGCCGAATGTCCCACACCCACGCTCAGTCCAACCCATATGTTCACTTCTGTATGCGGTCGTCGTCAAAGAGAAAAGCGTCTCTCGCGTCTATATGCTACTCGGCGCCTTCTTCTTAGAACCTCGCTACTTCGTCGTACGATCGTTAAGTATATATGTATACCGTACCACTTATATACTCGACCATACGGCATACTCATATATACATACATGTTTTCCGATTTTCGCTTGGTTTTTGAAAGCTCTAAATTTAGAGTTACAAGTTACATATGCGGCACGCGCGTGCGGTTCCGCATATCGGACCGCGAAATCTCCGGGCGCGTAGCCCGCCCGCGCCTTTCGTCACCTTGTTCGCGGATGCGCTCCGATGCGCAAGAGATACGAGTATGTGTGTATATATGTGTATAGAACGTGTACAACTTCTCTGCTTGGATATTTGTGTATTATATGATGATACTCATCGTGTAAGCTTTGTATATATAGTTTACCGAGGGATACGGATATTTTCCTGTTGTGATTTACGAGCCAATGGCACGTGGTTTGAGTTTTGTTTTGTTGGCATAAGATATCATAGTTGTATACAGTGTGGGTGATTCGATGTTGTGCGCAAGGTTTTGTCTCGAGAATTAGGTCGGAATTTGAGAAGAGAATGTGGGTGGGTGAGTGGATAGGTAGACGGAAAGTGTGCTTTTTGATATGTTGGCGGGATGTTTGTTGCTTGAGCTTGCGTGGGCGATCGAAATAACGTTTAATTAAAATTTCTGTATGTATATATTTTTGGACGTAAGAACGAAAGCGTTTTTTATTTGATTTATGCTTTTTATTCAATGCTTTTTTTTTAACATAAATAGAGGATATGGTTTTGTAGTCGCATATAACAATTGGGCAATGCGTTATACAATTTCGAAACGGACGAACTCTTATAATTCTTTGTTGCGTATTATTGCATTCGTGCGATGATTCGCTTGGTAGAATACTGTAAAAAATGATCGTACTGCTCAATGTGATTTATATTATATATATACGTCGGATTGAGGGAACCCTAACGTGTGACGTTTGTTATTCGAAAGATAAAAATTAAATAGCTTAATTATAAATAATTCATCAGAAGGCACATTTTTTTTAATACAAAATGAGAAACAAACACTCTCTGGGAAATCGGAACACGCGGATATACAGGCAGAAGAGCAAACGATGCTGTCGCGATTAAATCATATTTTATATCATATATATATACGCAGTCCACACGTTCACGACGGATCACGCCGTTTTCTTTTTTTTTTTATACACTTATCAGTCCTTTGAAAATCTAGCAATAATAACTCATTTTTACGTCATCTGCAGCACTCATTAATAAAATGGTCTATCTAGGCTTATTACTTACATTTATACTGACTACATGGGAGAGAACGTTGATCTTCGGCAAAATTATCTTTCGCTCGTGAATTATTGTCGTTCTTTAACATTATTATACTATATAATATATTTACAAGTGTTTTCTTTTTATTTCGATATTGAAATTTTACTCAAATCATTAAAAAAAAAAAACGAAATTCATGTCGAAGGTATTTCTGCAAATTAGCATACTCTCAACGACAAATCTGAGAAATACCAATCGCTTATACACTTATTATCGAATCGATAGTTCTGGATATACAAGTGCCACATATTATTAAAAAAAAAAGATCTGACTTTGGACAGCGCAAAAGTCATTCTTTTTTCATACAACCTGTTGAAAATTTTCTCTTCAAAACCTTAATCTTGAATCAATTTTCAACTACCTAAAAAGTAAATTTCCAACTATATATATACCTTCAAAATTTGCAATCCAACAGAACTAGAGAACCACACCGATCCAACTCAAAATCGAGCGCACATACCAACGGCATTGTTATATATCACACACGCACACACGCAAACACATACACGCATGTATATATCCAACACATATACATATATATATGTCCATATTATTAACACCACCACTATACCACCGAGCTTTTCACTTCCACACGTTTGCACTAATCACACGCGTGAAAGCTTTCGCTACCAGCAGCAGCGATCTGCATATGATGATGAGCAGCTGCCGCAACCGCGCCGACGGCTGAAGCACTAGCAGCCGCAGCAGCAGCAGCAGCCGCAGCCGCCGTCGCTTGCTGGCTTAAGTGATGATGATGGTGGTGGTAGAGACTCGAGGCATAATACTGCTGGTGCCTAGGATGATGATGATGATGATGATGAGGATGCTGTTCACTTTCAGCTGGCCGTTGCTCGTGATGCTGATGATGATGACGGGCGAGGTTATCCGCTACCAAGCCTGGGATGGCACCCGAGAGAATATCATGGACACTATGTGAACTTGGCCAGTGAAGTGCTGAAGTAGCTGATGCTGCTGTGATGCTAATGTTACTACCGATAGGAGTAGTATTAGCTGCTGGAGGTGTAGGTCCAGTAGTACCTGGTGGTGGTGAAGGCGATGAAGTGCTAGCCTGCTTGCACGAGGAGGCTGGCGAACTCGGCAGGGCTGCTGGAGTCAGAGAGGCAAAAGAGTGGCAGGGTTAGACGGTGGTGTGTATGAAAGATATTTTATTGAGGTTTAGGGTTGAGATATTATATGTTACGTCTATATAGATATAATTGGTTTGGATTGGTTAGGGAAAATTAGTATATTTCATAGGGGTGATCAGTCGAGTAGTTTAAACAATTTTTCTTACTTTTTTTAATAAACGTATTTTGTATGGAAATCACTAATATTTTCTAACCAATACATGAAGTTAGTCAACTAAAAAAGTTTAATGTGCAATTAAAATCGAAATTTTTGTTGAAAAAAAACGTGAAAGAAATACGTGAGTCAAAAATTATTGTTAACTGCTTCGAAATGGAATAAAAAATATTATATTAGCTTCATATATGTCAAAACATTGCAATGCTATATGCTTTAAAAATTTATTTTGATTCACATACATTTTGTAATGTAAAAAATGAGAAAGAAAAAATTTTCGTACTACTCGGTTGCATCCCTAATATTTAATAGCACATCGTGGTGATACAGGAGAAGAAAACGAGATAATTTCGGGCCGAAATAAATTTTCTTCTCGTGTAACTATTCCCTACTTTTTTCAAGCATAAGATCGAAACACGCGATTTTTTACTTAACTCACGGGCATGGAAAGAAGCTCATTTCATGCACTCTCAATAAGAAAACTAAATTATTACATTGATTGATTTAATTATATAAAAATATTAAAAATATTTTACTTAGATAGAAATATTCAACAGATTATCCAAAGTTCTTTTTGTTAGTTTTCAATATTATTAAAGATAAAAGCTAAAGAGAATGAAGAAATGAGAATTTCCTCCCTTATTAACTTGCAAAAACAATTTCGAATGTTTACAAGGTTTCATTAAAAACTTTTTATTTTTTCATTTTATTTCATATATTGAAACATTAGGTGAAATTGAAACGACTCTCGTTACCTAAAATAATTTTAAAACAGTAAAAAGATGGTACCAATTCGAGTTAACTTCATAAAGATATCATCATATGACTCTCTTTTAAGTAATATGTACAGAATATTTTGTTTAGAAGTACTCATTCATAAGAGAACGTTTCTATATAACAGTAGATTGAGATATTGGAAAAAACAATATTATTTGTACTCTCAGTTGTATTGTTTTATAAAAAAAAATAATCTAAATTAAGTTTTTTATTTTGCGTTCCTTATAGACTGTCTAATTTTTATAATTTAGTTTATTCTTCTACCACCAAGATGCACTTCGAATATGTACCTTTTCGGCTATACCATCTTTTACCAAACCAACAACATACCAGTACCATTCACAAAACCCATCCACCTTATTATACTATAAAAAATTTCCCAAATTCCAAACAACACCCCAACGATCAAACCACCCCTCATCACATTCACTCACAACTTTCATGCAACCATCACACACTCACACAGAACTAAAGAAAAAAAACCATCACGAGTCTAAATTACACACATCTCGATAAAACTCATCACTGCCCGACGACAAGGGGCGCATGAAAATCGAGCCTCGCCGTCGTCCCGTACCCACCCTCCTCGATGGCCAGGAACCTCCTGAAGCTTCCACCGCCTCCACCAGCACTAGTAGCTTCCTGTTGACTCTCTCCCATCGCCGTCGGCTGATGATGATGATGATGATGGCTCACCGGTGGATGATACGCTGCTGGTGCATACGGCATCGGTGCACACAAAGCAGCTGCACCTGCCGCAGCGGCTGCTGCATACAAATGATGATGGTGGTGATGATGGTGGTGATGGGCTGGATGATGTGGATGGTGAATAGCTACAGCTGCGGCTGCGGCTGCTGCAGCAGCAGCACCAACTTTATTGCGAAGTATCCTCGAGATACTCGATACAGAAGGCACGTTGTACTTGTCACAGACACCATCGGATAACAATCTGTCCCGAATTTCCCAGGCGAAGATGCCTGGATCCTTAAGCTTCAGCTGTTTGATGTACTGGACGACTTTGGGTGTAGTTACACGAGGTTTGCTACCACCGATCGCACCTGGGAGGATGCTACCGGTCTCGTGGTAGCGCGCGAGGATCTTGCTTACGCAGCCGTGGCTGACGCGTAGCTGACGGGATATGTCGCAGGGTCGGATACCCAACTGGGCGAGTTCGACTATGCGCATGCGCACAGTGTTGGGTAAGGGTCGACCGTTTACGAATACACCGCCGAGTTGGTTCACCTCGCCGTATTGCTGTTGTTGCTGATGCTGGGATTGTTGTTGCTGCTGTTGTTGCTGTTGTTGTTGTTGTTGCTGGGATTGAGATGGATGCTGATGCTGCGGGCTTTGACGTAGCTGGTGCCCGCCCACGCTGCTCTCTGAAACATAGTTAAGGAGATTTTACGGTGATTAATCGTGACGAGCTTTTGTAGGTGGAAAGTTAATCATTCAATGGTTAAATTTTTAGACGCAGAAAAAGAAAGAAGTGGTATGTTCCAGAGACTTGGTCACTATATCTACATATATTTTGGCTCATTTTGGTCAAAACTGGTCTACTATCGCATCTGAATATTGAGATATTTAAGGTAACAACACTTTGAAATATCTTATAAAAATACAAAGTAAAAGCACAATTTTATACTCATTTTGTTCTACTAAAATACTATAATTAATATCGTCAGGACTTGAATCATCTGTCTACAATATTTTTTTCCGAAATTCAAATTGCATTAATAGAAATGATGAATTTGAATTCAAGAGCTATGTGCGACTTATAAAATTTGCGCATTTAGATTTCGGAGAAAAAAAAAATTTCTGCAGGATAATTCAAACATGGTATGGAAGGGCGCTACCAAATGCTACATCATTTTGTGGATTGAAACTTGTTTTCACTTAATTTTTTAAAATATCTTAGGAATTGCATACCTTAGATATATCAAAAATCAAAGTGGTGGATCAATACCGATCACGGAATCATGTCTATCATTCAAAAAGGGGATCAAAATTTACGGACATATGGTACAGTCAATTAATGATATTTATCACTTTAGTAGAGCTTTTATACGTTCATCAAAATTATTGTATAATCCTATTTATTACGTAAAACTTTGCTCTCCGTGATCCATTATAAACCATTTATCTCATACACCACTTTGACAGTATTCTAATCTTTTAAAAATCTTAAAATTTCATCAAGATATTTAAGTCGCTTCTCGCTAAATATGTATGCATAAAACAAACGTTTTATTGGACACGACTCAATTTTTTCAATTCACTCTCTCTCTCTCTCTCTCTCTCTCTCTCTCTCTCTCTCTCTCTCTCTCTCTCTCTCTCTCTCTCTCTCT
>JAYJLV010116700.1:0-10870 GCA_036873485.1 Torymus texanus | reverse complement strand
ATTATGTTACATAGAGAGTATGGAATTACCGAAGAAGTAAGGCGACATATTATTTTGATAAGGTATAGATTACATTATCGTGAAAAGAATTTCGCGACGTTAGTGAAATCAGCAAAAAATATCTTAAACGACTGTCTATCGTTAGAAGACACGTGTTGGCTGACTCGAGGGAAATATCACGTACGAAAGACACAATGACCTGTAACTATATAGTTTTTCATAAAGCGGCTACATACAGCCACAGTATATTTAAGAAGGATTGGCGCTCAAACCGTCAGTGCACTTTGGGCAATCGACTAAAAGAGATTACACATTCAAATGGTTAGAGCTAGTGTAACTCAGCTTATTAAAATTTTGCGAGTTCCATTATGCATCGCAAGAAATCGTGAACCACACATTCGTACAATGTGTGGTGCTGTGTGGTCCAGTGACTTCGAAAATCTGTCTTTACATGTGTTAGGTAAAAAATTGCATTTCCTTTTACTGCATTGCCGGATATCTACAATCAATTACATGTACGATATCGGTTTGTTTAATAATAGAGATGCTCTTGCAATCGTTGTGAAGACTGTAAAACAACGTAACGCACACACCGATTCTCTGGCCGGGGGAATAATAAGACGCCATTGTAAGTATTGCATTTTCTTATGAATATTTTTTCTTTGTCTTTAATAAATTAAATCGATTCTATCTCGCCTTAGTGCTCAATCAAATGCTTGGCGATACGGAAGGTGATCAGTTCATATACAGTGTCAATATCAAGACGATCCACAGCCAGGACCTTCGACAGCTGATGATCCGTAACCTGGGCCATCAACGGTCAACATACATTGTCGTAATAATGATATACCAAATCGTAAGTATTGAAAGCGATATAATAAAATAATATTTTTTGTAATATAATTATGGCACATTTCAATACTTCAGTTTCAACAATGATGCAACACACCCAGGAAGGATATGATTCTGATTCAAACAGTAGCAGTAGCAGTACCAGTAGCAGTAACAGTACTGATACAGCTGAAGAGAGTAATGAAGAAAGTAAGTGGGCGTACAACATTTTTAATGATTTAAAAAAGTAAAAAATTTTAAAAAAATAATTATTTTACAGATAATTATTTACAGCATGGTGAAGGGTCAAGACCAGGCTTTATTGTGGAAAGCGTAACAACAGACGAGAGAGGCTAGCTGAACCACCGACAAATGTGAACATTTATATGTGGTTCGAAGGCTGTTCGAAGGATTTACCCAGACAACTCCGGTTACTGCATACCGTGTAATAAAAGTTACTGACATATCGACGACCACCGATGCACGAATAAATGTTATAAATGCATGATGTCACCGTCGTGTGCTGTGTTGGAGAATATTAGAAAGCGTACCTTGTACTGTAGGACATTTTTCAGTGAAGATTGTTTTGAAAATCATTTAAAAAGAGGCTCGTATAACAAGACGTGTGTGTGTGATAAAATCAAAATATGTCAAAAGTGTTTTCAAACTGTTCTCGAAAAAAATCGCAGAAGATTAAAACGCGAGTGTGGTATATCGTATTGTAACATATGCAAATTAAGATTACCGCTAGGACATCTGTGTTACATTCAACCTATTAAATCGAATGAAACAGCGCGAGATGTTTTATTCCTATGCTACGATTTTGAGACTCAACAAGCAATGTCTGTGTTAGGTGACGAGGCAAGAAAAATCCATGTTCCAAATTTGTTTATTGTACAGCAAGTGTGTACTCATTGTCTTGAGATCGATAGCGTTTCTATTAGATGCAATGCTTGCGGAGTTCGTGAATACGTGTTTAATGATAATCCAGTGAAGCAATTGATTGATCTTGCTTTAACGCCAAGACAACAATTTAAGAAAATAGTTTGCATCGCTCACAACGCCCAAGGGTTTGGTGCGCAATTTATATTCAAATACATCGTCGAGCAATACCGAGGTGTGCGCGTGGATCCAACCGTAATAATGAATGGATTAAAGATTATCTTAATAGAGATTGCGAATGTAAAATTTATCGATAGTTTAAATTATTTCCACATGCCATTAAGTAGTTTACCAAAAGCCTATGGACTACAAGAAATCGAAAAAGGTGTTTTATCGCATTTGTTTCACCTGAAAATCAGTCGTACGAGGGGTCACTTCCGTCTCTGGACGTTCACTCACCAGACAGTATATACGCCAAGGAAAGAGAACGTTTTTTGGTATGGTATAATGAACAATCAACGAGTGGTTGTACATACAATTTTCAAAATGAAATTGTGAAGTATTGTAAGCAGGACGTGACAATTTTAAGATTAGCTTGCTTAGCTTTTCGAAAAACTTTTACGAAATTTGGTGTGGATCCATTCGTCGAATGTTTAACTATAGTTTAGACCTGTATGCGTGTGTTTTGCAAAAAATTCTTAAAAAAGAATCAAATAGGTATCGTTCGACCTCACGGTTATAGATGGTTCAGCAATCAGTCTGAGAAAGTGGTGCATTGGCTTTGTTGGATGGAAAAGCGTACACTTCATTGCTTCATCGAACATGCAGGATGTTCGAGAGAGAGAGAAGGTTACCCGAAGGTATGGTTGTAGATGGATACAGTCAATCATGAGCCCACGAAGATCACAGTGCATAGTCCTTCAATGTCACGTTTGTTTTTGGCACGGCTGCCTTCGCTGTTTCAGGATCAATAGGGATACAGCTTTGACGAGTGGTGATTCAATGGACGATAGATACGAAAGAACAGTAGCTATTAGAAATAAGATAATGTCAAACAATTACGAATTAATCGAGAAGTGGGACTGTGAGTTTAACACTGAACTCTCCCAAGATGATCAGCTTCAGCACTTTGTTCGGTGGACGTACAGGTAACAACGTTAAAGTCTTCGATTGCAAAGGTGACGAAAAGATCAAGTACGTTGATGTATGTTCACTGTACCCGTATATCTGTAAACGAGGAAAATTTCCCATTGGCTATCCCAAGATATACGTCGGTGAAGACGATTGCCGTCAGTTCTTAGGAACATACGCAACATCTCACGAGTGAACGGTTTAATAATGTATGATTTGCCACCATCGCGGAAACTATATCATCCTTTATTACCGGTTAGGATGCACGGTAAACTGATATGCCCACTGTGTCGTACATGCTGCGAGCAGATGATTCAAGATGACTGCCCCCACGACCAACCCAATGACCGCGTTTTGCACGGTACATAGGTGTCGGAATAAATAAAGATGGCTGTCAAACTAGAATTTTTATATAATAAAAGGGTGTATAAAATCTGGCAATATCAAATGACGCAATATGATCAGAAGGACCGCAAAGGTGGAGTGTTTGCACAATACATAGACGAGTTTTTCACGCAAAAGACTATGGCAACAGGATGTCTACCTGAATGAGCCCTAGATCGACACAAAACGCGGTATGTACGAGAAGTGGATGAGACCGAAGGTATAAAATTGAACGAAATCTCAATAAGTTACAATGCTGGTTTGAGATCTGCATAAAAACTCTGTTTAAACTCATTGTGGGGTAAACTAGCCCAACGCTAAAATATGACAAAGACGGAAGTGATTACGAAACCAGAGAGACTCACGGAATTACTTACTAGTTCAGAAGTAGATGTAATGGAATCTTGGCTGTCAACGATAAAATGCTGTACGTCAACTAGTGTTACAAGACGGAAGCTCTGATGCCGTCTCCATCGACGAGTGTAGTCATTGCAGTCTTCACAACGGCTCAAGCACGTCTGAACCTGTTTGAGTATCTACATGTTTTAGGAGATCGCGCCCTCTACTATGACATGGATACCGTATTTTATGTCAGCCCAGACGATAAGTACGATTTACCGAACGGTATAACACTCGGTATTCTCACTGATGAAGAATTGTCCGAGAAAGGTGCGGGGACGTACATTACATCGTTTTTGTCAGGCGGTCCAATGTTTTACGCATATAAATACGTGTGCAAGATCAAGGGTATTAGGCTAAACTACAGCAATAGTAAGCAAATAAATTTTGACACAATTCGTGAGCTGATCACGTTTTCATGTAGCAAGATAGTGCTATCAAATCTTGCTATTCGTAGAACAGCGTTTCACGACGTACTCGCAAAACGAAACAACGATATGTAAACCTGTGTAAGAAAAAACAAGATTCATAGCGTTGGATAAAACTTATCCGTACGGTTAAAAACACTGACCGTCATTGACTGACACAGTTCAACAGGCCTTTACCGAAAAACTAAGATGGCGCTACTATCAAAGCAGTGGGAGAGACATTGAACAACGATCGCAGCGCCAGCAAGAAAGTGAATAGCGACGACACAGCTAACGGGTTGCTACAGACACACTGATTGGGCGTTGGTGTATTATTGGTTACCGCAATACCACCAACGAGCTGATTGGCCGTGGTCAGCGCGGCCATCAAGCTTCTTGAACGCGCTGACATCCCGCCACCAATGTGCTGATTGCCCGCGGTCAGCGCGTTCATCAAGCTAATTGAAAGCGCTGACAATCGAGCTTCGTGGGTGTGGCACTAGCGCCAGCCCCGTCACGAGGCTCGCGGACTCGCGAACGGTTGCGCGCGGGGCACACCCGACCGCGGATTTGAGCTCTTCGGGGAAGTTCTTCAAAAGTGCAAACTCAGTGTGAATTATGGATACGCGTTGGAAACATCCGTGGGCTTGTACATTGAGTGGACCAACTGGTTGCGGTAAAACAGTATTTGTTAGAAAATTTCGTAAATACATTGACCGCTGTAGCGACACGCGATTCGAACGTATTATTCTTTATTACGGCGAATGGCAAGCCAGCTGCAGAGATATTGGTAAAGACCTTGAATTTCGCGAAGGTGTACCGCAAAACACCGATTGGCTTAACGATCCAAACCCCAAGTTGATGATCATTGACGATCTTATGCGCGAATCGTCCTCTGGAGGAGCCATTGTGAATCTCTTTACAAATGGCAGTCATCACAACAATTTGAGCGTAATTTCTATCACTCAAAACCTCTTCCGTAAAGGCAAAGGCCAACGCGACATATCCTTGAACGCTCAGTACATTGTAATCTTTAGGAATTTGAGCGATCGTGCCCAAATACGCCATCTTGATAGACAAGTATATCCTGAAAATCCTCGATTTTTAGAAGAAGCGTACGAGGATGTAACATCACAAGGTTTGGTTATCTCTTGTTGGATTTAACGCAAACCACAGTTGATAATTGTCGATTTCGAACGTGTATTTTTCCCGACGATGAGTACCAGTACGTTTACGTGCCGTGAATACAAATGACAAACAGTAAAAGTCAAGTAGCAGTCGTGACGTTGTAATGGCGACAAAAGTACGTTATCCTTTTGACCGAAAAGAGACTACCGTCTTGGCGGCATTGTACCATTTTAACAAAGAGCAGCTAAAAGCAGTGTTGCAGAAAGCTGATGCCGAATTGGTTCATCGTATTGGCGAGTGTGCTTTAAACGTATTGATAGGTAACTTTCCGTTAAGTAAAGGTCACAAGTGCCGCCTGCGTAAACACGTAAAAGTTTTGCGAAAACTGGCGTGACTGAATATCACCTTACAATGAAGAAAAAACATTATAGTGCAACGTGGCGGTTTTTTGCCAGCTCTAATATCGTCGCTCATTGCCACGCTTCTTGCTAATCTCGTGAATAAATAGAGATGGAACATGCAAGAAAGATCATCCTCCTACCGGAGGAGAGTGTTGAACGTTTGCAGACCACACTTGGTAAAGATAAGATAAAGTTTGTGCAAACACCGGGATCAGTGACTAGTAGACTCGATGCTGAAATGAACAGAATATTAAACTCGCCAACATACAAAGACGACCATGAAAAGTCGACTCTCTACCGTCAAGTTTTACAACGATATCTTCACTTTAAGGGAAACGAAGGTGGAGAAAAGTATAAAAAAAGCTCCAACAAAATGACAGTGTCGTTGATTCTAATACGATGGGCGATAATGAGCGAGAAGAGGACGAAACTGATGAGCGCATCGACGCAGACATTATCTATACCGTCCCGTAAAGATACAAACATAAAGCCAAACAGCTCGTACAACGCTTGCGAGCTTGTGGTAAAATAGTTTGGGATGCCAGCGGCGCCATAACGGTAGATGGCACGCTTGAGCCCGGAGCCAACATTGTCGACTTGGTTAATGATGCAATGGGAGATAGAAAAAGGAGGGCTCCACCTAGACATCTTCAGTTGGCTATGGAAAAAAGAAGAAAGAAGTCAGCTGAGAAAAAGAAAGTTTCACCACCACACATTGTAATACTATCTTGGCGGGGAATGAGAATGCCATTAGGTCTACGCTAATAAATTCTCAAGAAGAACCGGAGAAAAACAGTGTTCTAGATGAACTCGTTGATTTATTGCCGTTTGAAATGCACGTACCGCATTACAAATTTTGGGAACCATGAACTAAGTTAGCAGAGCGTATCGCACGCGGAGACGTTGGAATCAATCCGTTGGGCGAGTCGGCAGCATGGTCTAGATTATGCCGACTCGAACAACAATCGTCATCAAGCCGATCGAGTTTTAGCACAATATGCCTTCTCACGCCTGTTAGCCAAAGAAACTCTGGCTGACGAAAGAACAGTCGCGATGATGACAGCTTGCTGTATGTTAGCAAGATAATTTTTTAGAAATTTTTTCGCGTATCAAAAAGGCTATGAAAAAGCAAGACAAGACAGATAAAAAGTCAAAGTGCGGACAAATAAAAAAGGCCAAGAAGAAGGAATAGAAACAAAAAAATAAGAAGAAAATAGACAAAATAATCTCGATAAATGAATTATTATTAAGAAGCACATCGACCTTCGGCGTCCGCTGGTGATGATAAATTTTTGCGAGATACGCATAAGAAATAAGTCGACAAAGTGTTATTGATTGGTTTGAACGCTTATAACTTGTTAAATAAATTAATGAACGCTTATGACCTATTCGGCATCGTTTTCCTAGACGTAATTATAATATGCGCCATTTCGATGACGTGTGGGAAACTGATTTGATGGACATGAGAACTATAAAATCCTACGACGGCTATAGCTACGTTTTAACCGTTATCAATGTTATCAGCTAATACACTTGGGTTGAACCGGTGAAGGACAAAACTTCGAGAAACGTCGCTGATGCTTTTAACCGTATTTTGTCGAGAAGTAATGACCGGAAACGAATATGTCTTCAATCTGATAAAGGCATAGAATGTGTTAGCTACGTCATGCAGGAAAATCTGTCGAAACAAGGAATTGCGTACAGAGTGCTCCGATACAAAAGTTGCGATTGTCGAAAGACTTATAAGAACTATAAAGGAAAGAATGTGGCGCTATTTTACTCATGAAAATACTCGAAGGTATGTCGATGTTTTGCAGAAAATCGTAGATGCGTACAATCATACTAAACATTCGGCCACAAAAATGGTGCCAACAGCCATAACACTGTACAACGCATCCAGAGCCCGTGAAAATTTAGAACGTCGATATCATAATAATGGGTTTAAAACCCTTAAATACAGCGTCGGTGACTTGGTGCGCGTCTGTCGTGTGAAGAGCGTTTTCGCTAAAGGATATGAGAGTGGCTGGACACTAGAGATTTTCAAAATTATACGGATCTCATTGACGTGCTCGCCTGCAGTTTATTATTTAGAAGCCTTGGCCGGCACGGAAATTGACGGATTTTTCTACGCCGAAGAATTGTGCAAAGTGCGCAAAAATTTAACTACTGACGTTTTTAAAATGAATGAAATTTTGCAAAGAAGAGGGAAAGGTTCGTCTAAAGAATATTTTGTAAAGTGGAAAGGTTACTGCGATAAGTTCAATTTCTAGGTTAGAGTGAATCAATTAACGAATTTATAAAAAAATTTTAAATGAAAGATCAGTTTTATATTGTGTAGCCGAGCAACAGTAGCATGAATTATTTTGCGGAAAATACCACGACATATTTCGTCACGCAGCTACCGCAGCAGATACGTCTTGAAGGTTCATGGTCTGTCGCACATACAGACGTTCAAATTCCGCTGACATTACAACATGTATCTTCTGAACAGCAGGATAGAACCGTTTCGCTAAATCTCATTCCACACTCGACTCTAGAGACAAAGGCAACAAATTTTAGAACTACAGTGTCGCTGTTACGCCCAGGAATTTACAAAGATGTACACATTATAGTTGCAGCTAAATAGCTTAAGTTGTATCGCAGATCATTTAGAATTCGGTGTCCAGCCCGGTGGGTATGTGACAGTCTACAGAGTTTGTACAAAGACAACATGCTCTAAATTCAGTAATAAGCTTCATTTATACGAGAAATTGCGAAAAATTTTGGGGTTTCGAAGCACGAATACTATTTTCATAAGAGACGAAGAATCAGTAGTAAGTGTTAGACCTGCTCACCTCTCCAATGGACTTCCATCTGTGCTTATGCTTTATAGCGATATTTGTGAACCTTACGTAACAGGTGACGTACAATCCCGATTGTTGCGAGCAGTATCGTTAAATCTTGATGATTACACGTACGGTAGTACAAGAATCAAGAGTTTCTCCCCACCCATGTATATACCTTTATTATACAATTCGTTTCAGAGCATAGAAATCGATATAAGGGATCAAAGTGGTTGTGCAATCCCATTCGATTACGGTACTTTGACAGTGACACTTCATTTCAAAAAACTTGATTAGAGCTCATTTTTAATAAAGCGATGGATCGTTACCAGGAATACTTCAACGTGCAAGTTGGCGGTGGTTATAGTGGTGGGGAGATGTTTGGTGGGGCTCAACGAATTAATGGTGGGGTCGGACGTATTTACGCCGCGCCCCCTACCAAAGGGATCACGGTGGTATTAGTTCATTTTTGACTGGAGTTTACCGCCGTGTTCTCCCACTTCTCACTCGTGGAGCCAAGGCTGTTGGGAAGGAGGCTGTGCGTAATGGTATGAACATTATGTCTGATGTTACCACGCGAAACACACCATTCAAATAGTCGATTCAATAACGCTTTAAAGAATCTGGTGAAGTTTCCAAACGAAAACCAGAGGAGAAATTGGATAAACTAATGGAAGGGTCAGATTATAAGGCACCACGCTACGGCTTATCTCTTCAATTGCCAATGGGTATTGCCTCTGATGCAACTCACAGAGGTAAAAAGAAGAAAAGCAGTTCTAAAAAAAGGAAAACAAGGAAATGCAAGTCTAGTAGTGTGAAAAAAGTAAGGCTAAGAGAAAACAATCGAAACAAAAAAAAAATAAAAACAAAAGAAGAGAACCACGAGAGATATTTTTGTAAGATAAGATGGCTTTTTTACGCACTTATTCATGCGAGTGCCTCAAGTCGGAGTTGTTTCTGTTTGAAATTCCTCCAACTAAAAGAACTATAGAAAATTCACACTGGATACAACATAAACCGATATCATCGGTAGCTGACGACTCACCTCTAGAATTTGTATTACCTGGCACTGACGAAGAATATATTGATCTTGCTCTCACTATGCTTAGTCTGCGTGTAAGTCTACAACTACTATTGACTTACCTCAAGATGCTACAGCCCATGTACCAAAAGTCGGACCTGTCAATAATTTCATGCATTCTTTATTTAATCAAGTGGATGTTTTTTTTAATCAAAAACCTGTGTCACCGCCAACAAACGCTTATGCCTTCAGATCGTACATTGAATCTTTATTGAATTATGGACCTGCTGCTAAAAATTCACATGTGATGAGAATACTGTGGTGCAATGATACTTCTAGAAAAATGGACGAAGGAAATGTTGCAAATACAGGTCTTGTGCATCGTCGAAAATTATTGTCTGCAACAAAAGCAGTTGACATGATCGGTCATCGTCACTGCGACGTGTTCAATCAAGAAAAGTTATTAATAAATGGTGTCGAAGTGAGAGTGCGGTTAGTAAGATCACGCCATAGCTTTTGTCTCATGGATCCTACAGGTTCTTACTCTGTACATATTGACGAAGCGACTCTCTTAGTTAGGCAAGTAAAAATTAGTCCTGGTGTTTTACTACCAATCACTTTCAAAAACAGCTACCAAATATCCTCTCACGAGAGTTGAGGTTAAAGCTGCAACAATACATGCCGGTATTCACGGTGAAACTTTGGATAATATAATATTAGGTCAATTGCCAAAACGAATTATAATCGGTTTTGTCAACAATAATGCTTTCAATGGCGATCGAGCTCTAAATCCGTTTAATTTTGAACATTTTAATATAAATTTTCTAAGCTTTTACATCGACGGTATACAAGTACCTTCTAAACCACTGCAACCTAAATTCGGAGCTAGCAAATTATACATTGACGCTTATCGTACGTTATTTTCGGGAACGGGTGTACATTTTTTTAACGAGGGTAATCAAATCTCACATGAATCGTATCCTAATGGTTATTCTCTTTTCGCGTTTGATTTAACTCCCGATCTATCGGCTAACGAATGCACTCATTGGAACTTGGTTAAGTACGGTAGCGTCAGATTAGATGTAAGATTCGGTGAAGCATTAGCCAATACTGTAAATTGTATTGTCTATGCTGAGTCCAATAATATTTTGGAAGTAGATGCATCTGTTAGAATATAAGATACATTTATGTCAGCGCAAGAGAGAGAATGAATGCGCAGCGCCATCATGGAGTATAGAGAGCCCGAGCGGGAACACTCACTTTAATGTCGCCCTCCGCACAAGGCGGTTGTAAGAGTAAGTCTGTACCGGAGTTAAGATGTAAATAAAGTTCACTGTAGTTACGATTCACGAGAGTGGTTTATTTGAACAAACCATTTGATATTCCTAACATGGTAGCAGTGTGCCTGGTTGTTTTCAGATGTGGTACTGTTTCTCCTTGCGAGAGCAGTAACACACTTTAAAT